>JAYMFT010062852.1:0-47230 GCA_038088735.1 Panulirus argus | reverse complement strand
ATTGAGAATGGAGAATGTGAGGGCTTCGATCCCTCCACCATCCATATGGGAGGAATTCAACCATTCCCTATGGTGAACGTTGAAATCTGCAAGGTAGAGGATCTTGGCTTGCGGGTGAGAGGATGTCACAGTCTCATGGCAGGAGTTTAGATAGTAGAAGAAGCAGAAGAAGGATACAACATTTGTAGAATTAAGGGAGCAGTAGGCAAAACAGAGAACAAGTGTGGTAGTAGGGAGATAGACTTTAAGCCACATAACATCAAAGTTTGGGGATCCAAGGTCTTTGAGGCGTGCAACAGGCGTGTGCAGTTGCTTCACATATACATTGCACACAGATGTCACACAACACATCTTGGATGATTTCAGCCAACCACAAACCCCCTCTTGCTAAGTTTTTATGACAGTGGATATCAGTAAAGAATCTGACACTTCTTCCCAGTGTATCCTCACACTAAAATACTTGACACCTCACTTAAGAAAATGAAACTTTCATAGCTGGCCGCTAGTCTTTCATAAAAGCATTAGCTTCAAAACCCTTAAACTCGACAGTGGGGTTCCCTTAGGAGCAGTTCTTTCTGTGGCTCTCTTCAGTATCTACTGACATGACCACCCATCAGGCCACACTGTGAAAATTCTTTCATATGCACATTATCTCCTTATCGCATCATGACATGCTGACATAGCTCTAGCAACATCAAACATACAGTATTACAGTACACAATGAGAACAATTGCTCACTCAAAACAGAATTTGTGCACCTCCACAAATGCAAATCCTTTGTCACTCTCTTAACTCTGGACAGATATGATTCCAATCTGCACCATCCCATACCATGGAATTGTCAACCACTTCCACTTAGCAGAACTCCATTTATATTAGATGTATGACACTCACGTGACTTTTATTCTCGCACCAAATACTTGCACACAAAGGCCATAATCATATTTAAAGCCTTTAGAAAACTTATCAGTACTAGTTTTGGACGAGAAGAAGAATCCTTTGGCTTCCTCAACAAACAGTTCATTCGCTCCACCCTAAACTGGATCTCGCCTGCCATGTCATTTACCAGGTCAAAAGCAAACAAAACAGGATTAGAAACCACACAAAACAAAACCCTCCAAACAATTGGTGGCTGCCTGGCATCCACAAACACCCAGCATCTGCACAGCAAAAGAAACACCATACAGTTTCACTTCAACATGCTTAGCACCAAATTCTTTGCAACAGCACTGGACCCTTTTCACCCAAACCATGCCATAACCAACCACCAGTCCTAAAGTAGAAACAAAAATTGTGCTCTTGCCTCTTTAACAATATATAGTCACAAATCCTCCCTTATTGAACACACATCTACTGTTGGGACAAATATCTGCAAGTGGGGAGATGAATGCAGGTTTATGCATCCACAAAGCTTAGCTGAAACAGATATTTGCATTTATCATTCAAATTTTCAAGAGTTTAAAAGCCATAAGAAATGTAGATATAAACATCCAGTTACGGGCATGTGAAGAATAAAACAATTGAAACAAAGGATAACATTGATATGAAAATAGTCATACAGGAAAATATGAAGAGATGGTGATTACTTAATGAAAAATAAAGAAGGAAATACAGGAATCAACATGGTCTAGAAAACAGATGTAGAAAAAGGAAATCAGTGGAGATTTCACACTAAAACAAAAGTATGAATGGCCAGAATGTGAACATAGAAACTGCATATCAACAATGAACAGAAGAGCAAAGTGGAATGAATTTATGAACCAGTATTAATTAAAACAGGAGACCAAGATGGAGTGAGAACCAGAACAACTTTTGGCCAGGATATGCCAACTGGAAACCCACTAAACCAATGGATCTTTCATTTTATTGGAGAACTTTATAGCATAATTAAGTCAAAGGAAGATTATATGAGGATCGGAAATGAACTAGCTTTAAACAAGAAATTAAAAAAGAACGTGTAAATATACAAAGACCAGAGTTAAACTGGACGAACAAAGGAATGGTAAATCCTTGAAAGATGCATGCATTAATATTAAAAGTCTCATAAGTGTAGATAGTAGCTTAGAAGTGAATTACATTAGTGAGTACGCTAGGAATAACTAATAAAATATTCAAGTGAGTACTGTAGCATAAAAGTAAATTACATCAATGAGTATACTAGGAATAACAGAAGTCTTAATCAACGTGGCAGAAACTTAGCTGAACAAGAACCTGTAACATGAAGCCAACTTGGAACGTTCTGAAACATTAAGACCAGATAGAGCCAAAATCAAATGGGACACTGTACCAAAATCAATGTGTGTCCATAATGAGCTGGAAGATGATATAAATGAGTCATGATGAATATGAATTAATTTTACTGAGCATTCCAGCCATAACACAATAAACCTAGTCTCATACCGAGCACCAAAATATGAACTAAATAACTACCAAGAATTATTAACAAAGGCAGAAGAAATAATGAAGGAGCTGGAGAAATCTTATCTTATATTGTTTTGTGACTTTTAATTCCATTTCATTGAGTGGTAAAAAAATGATGAGTATAATATGGGTGTAGAGAAAGATACAAAGAAAATATTAATGGATCAGGAGATGAAAGAGAATAGTTTCAAAGGATAATTTTTTTTATGTTGAATGCTCCAGTCACAGACAAAAGTCCACATCATGGCCAGGCCTTAATTGAGATACAGAGAGAATAATGAAAGGGAAAAAGAAAAGACAAGGAAAAGTATTTATGAGTTTTGGAGGATGTAAAAAAATCTCTTTTAAAAATGTGGCAGGTCATAGTTATTTGGAAAGATGAGAAGGTAAAGAGTTTCAAAGCTTTGATGTGTAGGGAAAGAAGCAGGTCTTAAAACAGCCCACCCTTGAATTGCTGATGGCCATGCAGTAGTCATGTGATGCAGCAGCTTGCTGAGTATAGCATGGTCTAGGTAGTGGTGGGAAAACACACAAGCAGCCAGCTCTCAGGAGCAAAAACCGAAGTAACACCTATAGAAGAGGGAAAGTAAACCAACATTGTGCTGTAGGGCAAGAGCGTCAAGTATGGAAGTTAGCCTGGGACAGTTTATAAGTCGAACTACATTAACTCAACTACGTCAAGTAAGGATACAGAGCTAGAACCACCCGAGATGTGAGAGCAGTACTCTGTACAAGGACAAATCAATCCTTTGTATAAACAGAATAACTATTCTGAAGAAAAGAAGTTTTGACATCTAAACAGGACACCCAGTTTTTTAAGAGGCAGCTTAGCTATTCCTGTAATGGGTTTCCGAGAAAGAGTTGATCTTACAGTGATACCAAGTATGTTCATTGAATCAGGAGGTGGAATTACCGAATGTTGAAGGAGAGATGAGAGTTGTGAGGAGTTTTCGTTAGAGAGATGATTAGAAACTGAGTCAAGGAGGCATTAAACTCACTAGATTTCGTCTGTCTCAATGAGATATCCTGACTAAGCCTGAGTTTATTGAGGAAGCTGTGTCAAGATGAGATACAGACCGAGCAAGAGAAGAAGGTCGATTGCAGTGTTGAGTTGTCAGCGTATGAGTGCATTTGATTATTTGTGAAGAGGAAATCATTGAATAAAAGGAGAAAAATTTTGGGAGACAGGGCAGAACTTTGAGGGACACATGCTGTTGATGGAGAAAAGGGGGAGGCTGATCCATCAATAACCACAGAGATAGATTGGCTAGAGAAGCTAGATATAAAGTAGTAAAGTGAAGGAGGGAAGCCAAAAGAGGGGAGCTTAGAGATGAGACCCTAATGCCACACCCTGTCAAAAGCTTTAGATATGTTAAGGGCAACTACACATGACTCCCCAAAATCCTTCATGGATGATGATTAGGCATTATTAAGAAAGGAAAAAATATCACTAGTGGGTCTGGTCTTACAGCAGCCATACTGATGATCAGAGAGAAGACTGATTTTCGAGGTGTCTAAGGATATGGGAGTTGAGGAGGGATTCAAAGACTTTGGAAATGGTAGATGTCAAAGCAGTAGGATGAAAATTAGAGGGGAACGGTCACCCTTCTTAGGGATGGGATATATCGATGCATGCTTTTAAGGAGATGGAAAAGTTTTGTTTTGAATGGTTGAGCAAGCACATGTGCAAGTTCAGAGGCACACTCTTTCAGTACATGGGGATGGATGCCATCAGGACTATAAGCCTTGCTTGTGTCTTCAGAGAGAGAAGCACTTTTCAAACAGTCCAAAAAGAGATTATGAGGAGGGGCATAGGGTTAGTAAGATGAGCGTCAGGGACTGAAGGAATGTTAGAGTCATCCAAGGTGGAGTTAGGGAAGAAACGGAAATCAAAGAGAGTTGCTTTGTTTACGGCAGTGACAGCTATAGTACCGGCAGAACAGAAAAGTGAAGGAAAGGTAGAGCAACTGAAGTTGTTAGTGATGCCCTTTGCTAAAGACCAGAAAGAGTGATGCCCTTTGCTAAAGACCAGAAAGATCTATCAGTGGATGCTGGGGAGAGGTTATCGCACTTGCTTTGAATAAAGGAACGCTTTGCCTCACGGATAACGTGCTTGCAGTGATTACAGGCAGTGATAAAAGCTGAATGAGAACCAGAGAAAGGAGTTTTTCCAAGCCTGATATGCCTGATCTCCTTCCTGAATTGCCTCAGAACAAGGATAGTTAAACCATGGATTGGATGAAGAAGTAGTCATGGAGGAGGAGGAGATAAATGCTTCCATTCCTACTGGAATAATCTCTACCATGTATTTTGCAGAGACAGAAGCATCACCACATACAGTAATTTACCTAAGGAAAGTCAGAAAAGAGGTTACAGTAGTTATCCAGTCAGCTTTGTTGAAGTGCCAGTATTTACGCTTTGTTGGGGTTGCTAGAAGGGGAGGAGGTGCCGATAGAATAGATACATTTATAAGGGTGTGATTAGATGAACCAATTGGGGATGAGACTGTGTGTACTTCCAGCTTGGTGGACTAGAGGTAAAAAACAAATCCAGAATATTAGGAGAGGGGGTCACAGTGGTCAGAAATATTGGTAGGGTGGGAGATAATTTGCTCTGAGTCTTTGAGAATAGAGAACATGAGGACTTCGATCCTTCTACCATCCACATGGGAGGAATTTTAACCATTCCATATGGTGAATGTTGAAATCACCCAAGTAAAGGATCTTGGCTTGCCGGTAAGACGGTGTCACAGTCTCATAGCAGGATTTTAGATAGTTGAAGAAAGGCATAAAATTTGTAGAATTAGGGGAGCAATAGGTAAAACAGAGGAAAAGTGTGGTTGTTTGGAGACAGATCTTGAGCCGCATAACATCAGAGTTTGGGGATTCAAGGTCCTTGAGGCATGCAACAGGCATGTTGATGTTGGAATAAGCACAAACACCACCTTTGAACTGGAATCGTGAGTGGAGAAAAAGGGACTAGCGAGAACATCATTAGATAACTGTGTCTCAGAGGGAAGTTAAGATATTAGGAATGCAACTAGAGAGATGGTGTTCAACAGAGGAGAGGTTATTAAATAGACCACAAATGTTGGTATAGTGAATAGAAGAATAGGAAGGTCAAACAGAGAGGGAAAGTATGTAGGAAGGATTGGTACTACTACTGCTAGAGCCCTTTCTCTCATTGGCACTAGTCAGGCAGAAATCCATAGATTCTTATCACCCCATGATGCTGGGAACTAGGGGCCATAGAATTGTCAGACTCTGTCATATTATACTTAAAAATGTTTGAGTGGAAAGGAGTTAACGAGTACTTATATGAAAAAACAAACAAACAAGGTTTGAGTAGGTGTATGGTGCTTTTAAGGAGATGGTAGGACTAGCCTGTTAGTGCCAATTTGAAGAGAGAGAAAGTAAGACCAGCAATCCTGACATGGTGAGTATATGATGGCTCCGGGCACCCTTTTGACGCGCCTCAGTCAGGATGATAGTACCACCCTGGATGTCTGCTGTCAACAGCCCTCTGCCTAATCTCCATGAAGTAATCAATTTGCGCAAGTAAAATACAAATTGATAAAAGGGAATAGTTTGATATATCTTATCTTTACAAATGATATAGCACTGTTTTCAGATATAGAAGTGAATGCTTATAATGTTATCACAGTATTATAGAAATCACTAAAACATAGTGACACCATATAAAGGCCTAATACTGAATGTAATAGAAAGTGAAACGAATGTAAATGATTTTCATGTCATCATAAACAAAACACTATAATTCAGAGAATGTATTGGGAAGATAGTACTATCAGGACAAGTAATGAGTATTATGTTTTTGACAACTTTTACTACACGAGAAGGAAAAGTATTGATGGCAATTTTTAGTGTTTACATAAGATGCCTGATTCCATACAGCTGCGTTGTATGGTCAATATCAGAACAAAGGCTGTAAAAATAAAGAAAATTCAGATACACTTCATGAAAAAAAGTAAGGGACTGGAGCAGAAAAATTACCTTGAAAGGCTGACAGAAATGTGCAACTATGTACCATAGAAAGATATAGAATTACATATTTGCAGTTACGTTCTTGTACTGTATGGGGAGGGAGTTTTACACTCGTGAGGCTCTATCTCTTGAGCACCCTGTACTATCATGCAACTTCCTACATTTTTGTATACTGTCTACAGTAACCATGTCCTCAGTCAGTCTGTTACATTCATGCACCATTCTTATACTACAAAAGTATATCTTTGAATTTCAGTATGATTTTTTATCTTAATATTGTGTTATGTCCTCTGGTTACTTTATACCTACATCTCTCGAAGAACTATATACTGTCCACATTGTTGATCTTTCAGAAATTTAAGGGTGTGATCAAGTCACCTCTCAATCTTCTTTCTTCCAAGGTGGTTAAATGTAAAGCTTCCAACCCTTCCCAGTAACTTAGGTCTTTTAATTCTGGTGCTATCATTGTTGCCCTTCTCTGGACCTTTTCTATGAGCTCTTTTTGCTCCTTTAGGTGTGGTGACCAAACCTGAGAAGCATATTGTAGATATGACCTCATGTAGGTTATGAATAGTTTGCTCAGTATTTCCAAATACACGTATGATAGTCTATGCTGTACAACCAGTTGTATGTATAAAGAAAAACATTATTCATTGTTTAAGAATACCTTGGACTGTACCAAAAATAAATAAAACAAAAATGTATGAAACCCCAGCAAGGTAGCTAGAATGACTATTCAGTGTTCTGCCATAAGAAATAAAGCACATGTATAGAACAGATACAGGAACATTTGAAAGAAGACTTGACATGCCGTTGAAATCAGTACCAGATGGACCCAGAATATATGATTATGTAATGCAGTTGGCAGCAGAGCAGAACAGTATTATTCATTAAGCAAGACACTTTGAGTGCCGTACACTAGTCCTGCCATTTTGGCAAAATCTTATAGTAGGTACTCATAGGTTGCAGGTACATAGCTATGTACATTCTTTTTTGCTCTCTCCCAATTTCTCTCAAAAGTTTATCTAGTTCAAATGACTAAAATTCAAAATACTTTTTTTGAGAATTATTGTTAACCCTATACTGTACTTAATTGATTACCAAAAGACTTAAATGGAGTATGTTTGATAAAGGGTGGTAGATAGGATGTGAGATGTGCCATTACGTGGATGATTAGAGAGGATTGCTCATTGGCAAGCCTCTTGGTGAGTGGGGTGTGTCTTGTTACAGTACTGTAGATAGTGACTGATATATCAGTAAACTTTCATTTATTGACAAGTTACACTTGTTAATTCATAAATACAATTTTTTTTTACATTATGAACTTCAAAGCAGAAATTTTCTTGCTGCTTTTTTGTAAAGTGATGAATGATATTGTGCTTGAGCAGGTATTGATAAATTACCAAGGACAGGAATGATAATCCATTTCCTGAAGTTGCTTCAGGAGAACACTACCCACATGACTTTCATACAGTATGCTAATCAAAATGGTGTTCACATCACGTATATTTAGTATTTGTATGTATGTTTATTTTTGTGGGTGCATACATTATACTAAAGCTAACATGATATATAAGAGGACAGGACAAACAGGTATTCTTTGATGATAAGTGGGTTTTATTAATTCAGAAGCATAGTTATTACTGTCATTTAAACTATCGACAATTTTGGCATTTGTTGGTGTTTTGTGGATATGACCTCTTGGTGGAAAATGACGACAAACTTTGACAATAATCAGATTTTGTTAATTAGTTTCATTTACAATTTGACATCTACATTGTTAAAGTATACTTTCCAGTTCATGCTACTGCCTCCTTGATAAATGTGAAATACACTCTCTTCAGTTCATGTGTCACATATATGCAGTTTGTTGACTTTTTTCCCAGAAAATAGTGGTCACTTTCTCATAAGGTAGAAAAGGAAACTAACATGTTTACTGTACATATGGGCTTTGTGTCAGGAATCTTACAACTTTTCTACCATGTTGGTATAAATGAAAATCTCTCACATTAGTATATTTCCTTTCAATCTATAGCACATTCTGTTAGTTGTACTGTAATTCTTGAAGGAATTATTTGAAAAGATTAAATTTGTAGTGGTGTATATATATATATATATATATATATATATATATATATATATATATATATATAAGGATATAATCTGACCAGTCACACATTAACTGGACAGTGGAGATTGCATATTGTTTTACCTTTTGCCATCTTGTACTAGAAAGAAGACTTCCAATATTTTATAGGCTTGAGAAAGATAGATTACAAACTATTAAACATTACTGGATAAAACATTTTTAGCAAGGTGAGGTATTCAAAAGTTGATAACCAGTAGGAAAATACTAACAGACAAATTCACTTTGAGGTTTGACTGTCATGACAGATATTTAGTTGGGTATTAGTGTTAAACTGGGATCATACTGCTAAGATTTCTTTATGTCTTAAATGGCTATTTTGTAATCAAGACCATCAATTGCAGATAATTACTTGACTTCTGAATACCTCTGAGTTAAGATATACTTTTCTGAACAGATTTCCATAATTTGCTTTAACCATTTAATTTTGATTAAAGATGGTTCCTGTGAAGATCCTGAATGCTGCCAATATTCAGAGGCTGTGTCCTTAAAAGATGAGGAAAATGACCAGTATGACCTCAACCGTAGAATTGATATTTTTCAGGCAAATCTGTACATCTGGAGAATCAGTGTTTTATATATTACCCATCATAAGATTTGCAAATAAAATCAACATATACAGTATGCTTAAAACTAGGATCCAAGAATTAGTTACATTTGAAATGATATAGGTTGTGTGATACCATAAAATACATTGCCCCATCAACAGTTAGCATCTTTCCCCTAGCTTCCTTAAGAAATATATACAAGTCCTTATTTGTAAAATCATAGCCTTTAGTTGAATCATTCTTGTGAGCTTATAAATTTTTTATCTGACCATACTCATTCTGACCTTATATGATTTGAAATTCTTTTTTAATATCTAAAGAGGAACTTAACACTTTCATTACTGTCAATCATGAAGACTGGATTAACTCATGCTTGCATCCTTTATGTTTGCATAAGTCACATCAGGAAATATCCATTTTTGATGTAGATGAGACCCATATATGTCTTCCAGTTGTGGTTAGGAATATTTTGCTTAAATGGAAATATTTAAAATATTTGGAATATTGTGATAATAAGGAAATATTTGAAATGTAAAAAATTTCTGTGACCCCCAAAATGTTACTCCAGTGCAAGGTATTCCAGTCTTTTGACTTTGTGAATAATAGCAATAACAGTTTTTCAGGAATCTTTTGCTGGTAATTTAGTCCATGATCTTGGATCTGCAGTTTAATTTTCTCCTTATCTCTGTATACTGTTTATTGTAGATATGATAAAAATAGTTCCCTTTTCTTGTTACAGTGTATCCTCTGAAACCTGGACTAACTGGTGTGCAAGGGTGTTGGGACTGGGATGTTTTAGGTTTGGGGAAAAACTATATCTTCCTAGACTTAGATAATGTCCTCTCAAATCAACTATCTTGTCCAGTTTTCTGTTGTATTCTAGGAAAATATTTGCTCACCATTAATTACTTCACTTGGAGAAAATGTACATAATTCAGAATAGCTTTTTACTTCTTGTTATCTAGACAAAATCCTAGAAAGGGTTAGGTGGTAGCAGGTTTCAAGGTGTGGCTGGTGTGGAGGGTTTTAAAATGTCTGGTTTCTAGAGGATCCAGCATTCAGATTGTCCATGTTTGGGAGGAAACACGGTATATAGTAAGTAGAATGCATTGTCATAGGTCACATATCTTGTAAATGAATGGTCCAAACAGGGTAATATTTATGGAACTGGTAGACCAGGTGAGAAGGTAGTGCTGGTACTAAGTGTCATTTCTGTAGATGGTGGTTTTGCAGCACACCTTTTTCATTCTTTGCTGTCCAATTTTGCCAGTTTATTAAAAGTACCACTCCTTAAGAGTTCATTCAACTTTTTTTTTTATTTGAGGATAAGTAGCTTATTCTTCTTTGTATAAAAAAATGTATGTTACATGTTATGGATGTACTAGATACCAAGATAGGATGCACTTCTTATGAAAGGATTTGTAGAAAATTTGGTTTCTTGTTGGTTTTCACTCATTCTGATGTGTAATATTTGCCGCTGTTTGTTTCTTAAAACCTTTAGTTCTTCATACTGTCTGGGCTTTGAATTCTGATCAGATAACTATCAAAAGCTGTTCTGATTCTTGCATCCCAATTATACTTTGATACCAAACAGAACAAAAAGATGACCATGGCTTTGACTGGTTTAACACAAGCAGAAACATGTTTAGGGATATTCTTAGTCATGCTTTAACCCTTCCAGGACAAGTCCTCTAAAAGTCATATACCACAAATAGCAGATTTTTAGCGATACAGGTAGTCGTTGACTTACGACTGTGATCAGTTCCGACAGACCAGTCGTAAGTCGATCTGGTCATATGTCGACCTATGTTATAATTACCTTAGGTATATTATACAATTTAATGATATTGTAGAAAAATTTCCAAAGTGAAAGAAAAACAAACACAGGAGGAAGTGTGTTGTGCTGGGAGCTTTGTGCGGCTTGTGGGAATGATGTGAGTGTCCCCAGCACTTAGCCTTCCAGCAGTGCCAGGAGCTGACCAGAAACTGTTGTACGGAAGTGGTTGTAAATGCTGTCAGTCATAAGTCGCAAAAGTCATAAGTCAACAACTACCTTTATTTAAAATACTAAAAGACAAATAATATATATACTTTAATTATTTCTAGCCATTTAAACATAACATCACATTGACATCTAAACCATTGTGCACCACTGAGGCCTTTAAATTTTGTGTGGTCATATCAGTGTATACCAGAGACCCTAGCATGCTGTCTTATCTTTAAAGTGCAAGTAATAGGAAGATGTATTAGAGGAAGTGGCAAGAGGTTAACAGGAAGGTGCAGGGGCTGAAAAAGAGAGCAAATAAGAGTTGGGGTGAGAGACTATGAGCAAACTTTAAGGAAAATAGGAAAATGTTTTGAAAGGCAGAGTAAATGTGATAGTTTTTCTTCATTTGAAACACATTTGTGTACACTGCTTAGTAAGGTTGGGGCCTGGGTAGGGGGAGCACTTTCAACCACTGTGATTTTCAGTAACTGAATCTTGTTGATATTTCTGCATGCTAATTAGACTTGGAGGTAACATCTGGCATCATTACATGCCCCTAGTCAGCAAAAGAAGCATGGTATCACTCAAAAATGGGCAGAAAAATTAAGCCTGTAACTGTTATGAGGTTTGGTCTTACCAGACATCCATAAATATTGTAAAAATCTTCCCAAAAGGGTTAAAGTTTACATGTGTTCTTGTATATATATATATATATATATATATATATATATATATATATATATATACATACATACATTCAAGATTGTTATTTTTATTGCTATAGTTAGTGTTATTCCAACTTAAATTGTTTCTGAATTTTAGATAATTTAGAGAATATATTGAAACTATTGTAGAGATTCCACTTAACAGGTTTGCAGTATTCATCATACAACATAGTTGCTAAAGGCTTAAGATGATTGCAGTACTCATTTCTGTATGTATTATAGATAACCCAGTCCAACTCACCTGGAGCTGGGATCAAAGTTTATCCCTCAGTTTGCCACATCATTTTTCTTCCCATACAACGGGATTTATCTCCCCTAGGAGATGTGGAATAATACTTACTAAGAGAATGATTAAAGAGTTTAGTTGACATATTCATGTTTTTTCAAAAAGAATTACAGTACTTTAATCTGAAGTGCAATAAACACGTTCAGTTTCAATTGGATTTCTTTTTACAGAGCCTAATGGGCCAGACTCTTGGCATTTCTTTGTATGGTTTCATGTGAAAAAATAATACTTGTAACTAAACTCTTCATTTAACATGGTAAGTAGCTTACTTGGCAGCCAGGAACCATCTCTATATATTTGTAAATTTATATGTAAATATTTGTCTTAAGCTCTCTTGATACCATATTTGCTGTGTACATCAAAATGCTGTGTGTGTGTGTGTTGTGTGTGTGTGTGTGTGTGTGTGTATGTGTGTGTGTACATTCTGTAAGTGCAATTACCTTTGGAATAAATACATCATTAAAACTACTTAATGTGTATATCCCTTTAGCCCTAGAAGTTATCAAGGCATTACCAGAATCTGCCTGCCTGCACTTACACCATGAGTTAAAACTCACCTTCAGCAAGGCTGTATCTTTGTCTGTTGATGAAATGCAGTAAAGTATCACTGAGGAACTTCTCGCTTCAAAGGAATCCATCATTTCTCAGCTACTAGAAGAAGCACAGCCTTGAAGCTGCAAGAACCTTTTCTGTAGGAAGGGTCCCGAGTTTATACAATAATGAAAAATTAAGAACAACTGAAAGCTTTTATCATAGTTTCCACATTACACTTTGAAGGCTGGGTAAAGATTATATACTTTACTCATTCATGCAGTTTGATATTTTGTGATGTTACTTGTGTTACAGTCACCTTAAAGTAACACAAATTCTAACATTCCCTAAGTCATTCCCCACATAATATCAACTTATATCATGGTAATTCATTGCAAATTATGAATTAGAGACCTAGTTCATTAAATGGAAGGCTAAATTTCATTTTAAAATTTTGCATCTCTACCTTAAGAATTTCTGTTTATCTATGTTATTACTACTCCATTCTCAGTTCCCCGTACATGTAGTTTGAATAACACATTGGAACTATTTAAAGAAAAGACAATTAGAGATCTTCAAAGTTTGTTTGGAACTATTTAAAGAAAATATAAATAGAAATCTTCAGAGTTTGTTTGGAACTATTTAAAGAAAAGATAAACAGAAATCTTCAAAGATTGTCTAATTACCAATAAAAGAGAATATGTTGAAGTCGTGATAATTCATGAAATTCAGAATCGCATTTATGAATTCATGAATACTACTATTATAACTCTTTTGTGAAATTCCGCAATCAAATTCTCATGAGTCAGAGCCTAATGGTGGCAGGCACAGTGCATAAATCTCTTGATCAGTGTGCTTTGCAGGTAAGTTCCTGCTCCTGCCTAGAGAGAACTCTCACAGCATCATGAGTCCAGTGTTTACATTTGGTATTTTCCTTTACCGAATTCAAGGAAATATGGTAATAAAGCATCTGTTAGGTAATGAAAGGTATGGTTTGGTATTGATGATGTGTTTTAAGAACCTGGATATCACAGAAAAAATATGATAAATTCTTTGCTGACGTGTTTAATTATACACTGGATGGAAAGGTGGAGGACTAAACTACCACTGATTTTGTGTCAACAGCTTCATTACATGTCAGTTGTATCATGTAAGTTGAACTATCCTTTGTTTTTCCTTTATTGTATTTGTTGATGTAGTATGTACAATATTTAGTGCTTATTAAATCAGTCTTGGGGGAGTTTATGCATATTTTCTGGCCTCTGAAACCTAACTAATTACTTTCATTTAGTTTGTGATTTGATATTTTGTGGAGGTTTCTAGTACTTACTTGTATATTATGGCAACTCCACTGTAGTAATTAAAGAGAAATAATATAAATTTCTCATTTATGGAATCATTCTTACCTTTTCACTTAACACATTAAATTGATTAGTGAAGCAAGACCAGTGCCTCCTTTTTGTGTGAAAATAACTTGCACTAATCAGTTTTCTCACTACATCCATACAACTCTTCCATGGATTACATATCTTTCATGTATTGAGATACACACAAAATCTGTCCACTAGCAATTATTAGAATTGCATTCAATTACATACTATTGACATCCTACATAAGGACAGAACTAGAAAGTGATTTTCAGTTTGGTCACCGCACTTAAAGAAACACCAAGAACTAACAGGTTAAAGGAAGGGCAACAAAGATGGTAGAAGAATTAAGAGTAGAATTGCAGTGAAAGGTTAGAGGACATGAATTTGCCCATCATGGAAGAAGAGTATAGGATGACTTGATCAAAATCTTTCAAGTTTTAAAAGATGTAAAAGATAGAACAGCTAGAGACCATAACATAAAATTAAGTAGGAAACTTGTTAGAAAAGATATGAAGTACTTATATAGTATTAAGGTAGTGGATAAATGAAATAGACTTATTAATAAAATTGTGAATGTCGACAGCATACATAAGTTTAAAAAAGCTGTGTGGTACTAAAGAAAGTTGAAAAAATTGGACCACATAAGTGCAGAACTCACTCCTCATACCATACAAATAGTAATTATAACAGGTAATAACATTCACGGATGTAAACAAAGCTGTAATTAGACAACTTATGATAAATTAGACCTAGGTATGAGTCCTGCATTATAAGAAGGGAGGAGCAAAAATAATTTAAAAAGAGTGTTATGTACAAGACAAAAGAATATTAAAATCTTTTCCACAAGTTCACTGGGGGTAAATTATTGGTTAAAGAGCAGCTAATCAAGCTGAGAGACTAACAAGGATGAACTGTTGAGGATTATGAGGAAATGCAGTCTGTGAGGAGCTAAATGATAAGTGTAAGGGTTTTCAGTGTGGAGGACACTGTTGCTGTAACAATAGCAAAGTAAGGTGAGGAAATCTATCTATCTATATCTCTGACGCCTGTTCCAACTGGAACTCCCTCAAAGGGGTGGCCATGACAACAGAGTCTCCATAACTAAAGAACTCCAGTGCCACTTCTTAGCCTTTAGGGCCTCATCCTTAACAGGTCACTGGCAGAGGGCAAGTCTAGTACAGTGTTTGCTGAGGCTCCTACCTAATGTTCCTAATGACTTCTTCTATCTAATGCTCCTCCCTTCTGCTTCTACCTAATGTTTCTACCTAATGCTCCTTCCTAAATGTTCCTGCCTACTTCTTCTATCTACTGCTCCTACCATTTTGCCAAAAGGCAGAGCAATCATACAGTGCTCACCGCAGGAAAATTTAGAGTTACGAAGAATGAGCTGCTTGAATTAAGTGTTGTCACTTGTTACATGTGACAAGGAGAGATTGTATGTTTGTGAACAGAATGCCAGTAGTACACATGTTAGTGAGGCAGAAAGAAAAGACAGCTACCTGGGTCAGATGAGTGCAACTTGACAGCCACTAAAGTGCTGGCTCACTAAGCAGGTGTCACTAACCCTCCTGATACCCAGGCAGGTAGTATTGGAAATATGCCTCCCTGGTTGTTGGCTGCCTACCAACTACTACCTACAGGTGAGGAAATACATCTTGAAAAGTAGAGAGATTAACAGAAATGACATAAGCAGGATATTAAAACAATTTGAGACATATATAGCTCATGATCCTGACGAATTCTCCATATGCATGCTGGAGAATGTATGGAGGCACTTGCTAGGCCACTCAAAATATTGTTATGTTGGTTCACTAGAGGAAGAGTAGCTCTAAAGATGTGGAAGAGGAAAAGTGTCTTGCTACTCTCCCAGACAATGTGGTATACAGGGGGAAATGTGCTGTCAATGGACTGAATTAGGGCATGTGAAGCAGCCAGGGGAAACCATGGAAAGGTCTGTGGTTTTGATGCATTAGACATAACAGCTAGAAAATTGATGTGAGCAAATGTGGCCTTTCTTTTCCTCAAATATTTCATTTCCAAAACATCCACTCTTCTTTGCACATCCTCATCTATACCCTGGAACAAACCCATTTTTGCCCTCTCAGATAACAACCTCTCTTTCCACACATTCTTCAATGCTTCCGGGACATTTGTGCTCTCGCCCACCCTATGATTTACTTCTGCTTACGTGATTCCCTTTGCTACCGTGTCCACTTCTAAGTATCAGAAACATTTCACTTCCTCTAAAGTTTCAGCATTCAAACTCACGCCCCCAACTAACCTGACCCTTTGCCCTGCAATATACTAACCTTGTTATAATAATCTTATTATAGTTTTTAATGCATTCTTTTGATTTTTTCAGTGTTAATTTAGCATTTCCATGTCATGTCACATACATACCAAAGCATTAGCAGAAAAGATTGTAGATAGTAGTGTCATTTTTGGCTAGTATTAGGAAATAAACGAGATGAAACCATCGAATGGTAACCCACTCCTTAGTTTGGTTTCATCATTTAAGGGCTCTTATACTTACATTGATTTCACTTTTCTTTACCACATTTATTTCTCATCCTCATTTGATTTGAAAGGTAATCTTTATTGGTATAAAGAAATACCTTAAGTCACAAGCAACAACAAAGACCACTGGAAAAGAATCGTAGAGTCAGTTACCAGCATAGATTCTGAGGGAAAATACAATGCTGGTGTGTGTGCTTAGTATGCCCTAAGCAAATTAGTAACAGCTTTTAGGGCACCACCAATATTGATGATGATTCAGCAGGGGAAAGTCCTCAGTATCAATTATCCATTGATAATGGTGGAAAAGAGAAAAATATGGAAGTATCAACAAATGTAAACAAACCAAATGTAAGCCAAACACATGCTCCACCCAACTGGCATACCAAGTGTAATTGTCTGTACAACAACAAATGAGGTTCATTAACATTTTTTTCTGGATATTTCTCATTAACTTATAAGACTAAAATCTATTCTTGTGATTTATAATACCTTTCTATCATAGGGTTCCTCTTAAATTTCCTGGCTCTTTTTCTTTAACTCCTTAACACCTTTACGAGGATATTTATGAGAGCCGAACGACTGCTTAAATACCTTAAGTCACAAGCAACAACAAAGACCACTGGAGTTTTGCATCTTAATTTCAAAGCCATGCACCAAGCTTGGGTGGTGGCTGTGGTGCAGTGCATGAAAATTTCTCCCCACAGTCATGCTCATGAGAGCACATTTTCATAAGTTTTCTTGGAAGGAAATTGATTAGTTTTGCTAGACTTTGAGGACCAGGCAGAAGACGAAACTGAACTATTTGACAATGATGATCTGTCCTTGGATCATGTGGAGAGTGAATTTACAGACAAGGCTCTTTCAGCAGGAGAATGTCTTTCTCTAAACATTTTAAACACCTGATTCCATGACTTCATCCTACATTCACTGCATTTCCACCTAAACTTTCGGTCATCCTCCCTTTATTCCCCTTCCTGATTCTTTTTCTATTCATCTTCTTGCTAGTCAACACTTTTACCTCTCCATTCTTCCTACACCTTACCTCCACTTCCTAATCCTCATCCCTACATAAACAGTGAAATGGTGTCTCAAAAGAATCCTTTCATGACTCTAGCATCCTGCACAGCCCTTCTCAATCTTTCATCCACTGCCACAGTCAGTCAAAGCCTTTTGCTCTTCTCTTCTATCAGTTCTCATCCATGTATATCTGGGGATCATCTTGTGCTGAAAAAAGGTGTTTGCAAGGAGTAAACCCTTTCAGCAGACATCCAGAAGAATAACTTCCATTTTCATTTACTTGAGGCACTCCCCATTTACCAAATATTGCACCAATTTCATCACATCCCACTTTTGCATTCATACCACCTGTTACAAACATGTTTCTCTCACTCCCAAAACTGTTTTTGCATCCAAATTTCTCCAAAAACACTTCATTTTATCCTTATCTCCCACTGTCTTCACATACGCAGTTGCATATACACATACCCATGCATACTACACAGTGTGTCTTTCCTTTCCCCCCACACTATTCTTGATCCTCTCCACCCATGCTCTGGAACACCCTCCCACATTCTTGGTGATAAAATTGCACATCCTTCCTTCCTATTCCCTAATAATTTTCATTTATTTCCATCCATACCACTCCTCCTTTCACGCCCTCCCAAAACTTGCATTTGTCCTTTCCATTTTTACTTCATACACACAGCCCAAGGATATAAGTTTCCTCAATCCCCAGGACATTGAAACTATAGCTTTTAAACTTCATCACAAGCTCTGTCCTTTTACTGTCACCAGAAATCCCATTAACATTCTGCACTATCACCCTCAGTTGCCTGTCCCTTTTACTCCATGACATAACTGTTAGACTCCAGTGCCACTAAATTTTAGCCTTTCATGCCTCAACCTTGACAAGCCATTGGCTGCTTTCACTCCATTTAACCATTGATTCAGGTTTCTTTAGGTTTTTCAGGATCTATATTAAATGCCTAATTCCTTTAATTGGAATTTTGGTGGTCCATAGATCACAATATTTACTGTTTCTGTTGTTGGGATATTCACTTCTAGTTAACATTTCTTATGGCTGTGGCTAGACTTTGCGAATAGATTGCTTTCTCGGACGTGTATTTAAATTGCCAATCTGATTGCTTAATGCTAATTTCAGCAGGAAGGAATGTCTTATAAAGATGTAGATTAGTTTCAGCTTTGATTGTTTCACTAAGCCAAGTGTCTGTTAAATTCATGAATGTTATATTATTATCCCTTGTACATTCATCAAAAATTTGATTCTTAAAAGTGATTTCTCAGTTATCAGGCTTTGTACATTAAGGTGCAATATCTAACATGGTTTGTCTGCCTTTGTTTTCTTCTTTTCCTTTTCTAAAAAGAGAAGCTGTGAAAGTTTTTCTAAATTTGAAGCCATTTCATGATTTACAATAACACCCACCCTTCTACCATCTCTGTCAATGTAAAAAAAAAGTTATTTAAAGTTATTTATCTGTATGTGTCAGTATTCTAGCTAAGACAAGCTGTTTGCACTTCAGGGTTTCTTTAGTGTACCTATGTCATGACTCCAGACCCTTTGCATGATACTTCAGTTCTAATCCACTGTATCTCTGATGACAAATTAAAAATATTTAACAACCAGTCCAAAATCTGCTTTAGGGAAAGAGAACAGGTGATGGTAATAAATTTTTATTATATAATATGTGTATTTAAAATTATTCTAAAATATGTAATCGTGGAAAATCTACATTCTTTTCAATCCACTTTGCAACGGACAGTATGGCTGCATCTTCTCCTCTTGGAGCCATCAGCTGTAGTGATAAAGGTAAACCTTCACAGTTTAATGATACTGGTATGCTTACTGCTGGTATACCTGCCATGTTGGCTGCTTGTGTACATATATCTTGGGTTGCAGTCTGAGCACGATTGTCTAGGGCACTGAATTCTGAGTACCTATATAAAACAAATGAAAAACAGAATTTTGAGTTTCAAGAGATTCAATTGTGTACTTATTTAAAGCAAACCTAGCTTAAATCCAAGGCCTCCTTTCCAGACTATCTGCATGTACATCTATTTATCTATATATGTCTCTGATGCCCATTCCCTCCTATAACTCCTGTCAAGGGGGAGGCAATGGCAAAAGTCTCTACTTATCCCAATCCTTACTTGCCTCCCTCACATACACCACTCCATGCATTTTTCCACCATTTCTCTCCCTCCAGTACTCTTTCACTGTATTTCCCCATGTCACAGAAGGTCTTCCTCTCAAGCTAACTGTCTATCTATACCTCTGATACTTGTTCCCTTTTGGAACTCCCTCAACGGGGTGGCCATGGCAATAGAGTCTCCACAACTAGTGAACTCCAGTGCTGCTTCTTAGCCTTTAGTGCCTCATCCTTAACAGGCCGTTGACAGAGGGTAACTCTAGCACAGTGTTTGCAGAGGCTCCTACCAAATATTCCTTCTGACTGCTTCTACCTAATGTTTCTACAGACTACTTCCACCTAATGTTTCTACCTAACAGTCCTACCTGAAAGTTCCAACCTACTACTTCTCTCTATTGCTTCTACTATTTTACCAAAAGGCAGAGCCAGCACATACCGTTCACCACAGGAAAATCTAGAGTTATGAAGGATGACCTGTGTGAGTTAAGTGTCATCAAGTGTTATTCAATTAAGGCCCGTCCTTGAAGGTGGACTTTTGTCTGTGACTGGAGCCTTTGACATAAAAAAAAAGAAGGCTCTAATCTGAGTATCTGTCTATCTATATCTCTGATGCCCAATCCCTTTAGGAACTCCCTCAAGGGTGTGGCCAAAGCAAAACAAGTTTCCATAACTGCTGAACTCTTGTGCTGCTTCTTAGTCTTTAGTGCCTCACCCTTAAAAGGCCACTGGCAGAGTACAACTCTAGCACAGTGTTTTCAGAGGCTCCTACTTAATGCTCCAACCAGCTACTTCTACCTGATGTGTCAACCTAATATTCCTGCTTAGTGTTACAATCTACATTTTTTACCTAATGTTTCTACCTAAAGCTCCTGTCTAACATTTCTAACCACTATTTCTATCTACTGCTTCCACCAATTTGCCAAAAGGCTGGGCAAGCGCAAAGCGCTTACTGAAGAAAAACCTTGTTGGTGGCTGCCAACTGACTACTACCTCAATGTGTCCTGAAAATATATCACAAGCTTGTGGAGTGAACCACAAAGGAGAGAAAATTAAAAAAATAACTTACAACCTCACACTTTAGTATCAGCCAACAGTCAGAACTTTGCAGAAAACCTGGATGAAATCTTAATAATACAGACCAAAGAGATCCAAAACCTGTAAATTGCCAAGTTCATTACAAAGTGTCCTACACAATTTCTTATGGTATAGGATTGTAAAAAGTGGAAGGAATCTGGAATCCCCTAAACCTACTATCTTCATACACTTTCTACAAACCTATCAGAGTCTGAATGACATAGGGCACTGCCCAAAAACCATACCCTGAAGCACACACAGTTTTGCTTAAATCTAACCAGGAAATTTCAAATAATGTAATGCGATGTGCCATACATAATGAAGTACAATACGGTAGAGTCATCTGTGATACACAGGACCCATGATGAATAGTTCTAAAAAAATTTAGAACATTCCATCTGATGGTAAATAAATGTATATATCTAAAATTCAGTTAAATCAAGTTTTAGTTACAGATGCATGGAGATTCCTCCAATCACAAACGGCCAGTGAAGTAAATAACAGCTAAGTTATCCATCAGACCTCGCTGCAGAAAAAGAGATGAATGGGGTGGTAAATGGTAAAACAAACTTTGGACATTCTGGGAACAGGAACTTCAATAATAAGACTTTAATTACCAGCCAATTTAAGTACCTGTCTTAAACATATTAACTATCATGAAGAATGGGGGCAAACATTATGCCCCAACTAACTTAGCCAATCAGTTTTCATGCCTTCACAAACACATATGTAGGATGGGTGTATTCGACTAACTGTCTGAGCCTTCAAAACACAAAAGGTTTAATGAGGCTCCCCATTTACCAACTACCCAACATTTGATATCTGAATGTTTAGTATTTCAAACTCAAAGCCAATCATCACCTATGGGTAAGACTTCTTAGTACTTGTAAATACTGCTTGCTCGAATGAAAACAATGGATATACCCATAACCACTTTTAATTCAATAGATGATTGGTTCACTAAATGTCGGAAGCTGATTTCTACGTATGGTCAGTGACAATGAGTCAAATTACAGGTAGTTGTCGACTTATGACTGCAATCAGTTCCGACAGATCAGTCGTAAGTCGATCTGGTCATAAGTCGACCTATTTTATAATTACCTTAGGTATATTATACAGTTTAATGATTTTATAATCATCTTTATGTCATATTTTATGAACATTTTCTTTTCTCATTATTGTTATAACCAATGTATCACCACTGTCTTAGTAGTTATCATCTTTCAATACATTCTACACAGTTTTGTTTTTATAATTATGTTTGTCAAGTTTAAATTATCTTATTGTTATTATGTTTGTCAGGTTTTCTTTTGGTAGACATCTTGGGGGTGATATTGCAAAAAAATTTCCAAAGTGAAAGACAAACAAACACAGGAGGAAGTGTGTTGTGCTGGGAGCTTTGTGTGGGGCACGGGAATGATGTAAGTGTCCCCAGCACTTAGCCTCCCAGCCTCCTGGCAGTGCCAGGAGCTGGCCTGAAACTGTTGTATGGATGTGGTCGTACATGTGGTCAGCCGTAAGTTGCACAGGTCATAAGTCGACGACTACCTGTAATCTGAAACAGTGACTCATTGCTCAGACTTGAAACTTTAACATGCCAGCTGGTTTACCAATGCATGAACTTCAAGGATCTGCCATTAAAACACTAATAATTGGAAATATCTGCACTAAATGAACAATGAACTGGAAAAAGACTGAATCCAGTACCAAGCTACATTCTATACAAGAGACTGAAATATATCTGCTCCCTTTTGTACCATATATGAAAGTTAACCAAACTGAAAGAAGTGAGGCTGGAAAAGAAATTTGTGGTTCTTACTATATAGAAAGACCTGAAGTATGATAATGCAGTCTAATCAGATTAGCCGAATCTGTTTAACAAAAGCATTAAAAACTACATACCAGTGATCAGTCTTTTGCAGTAGTTTGGAGAGGTTCACTGTACAATAATTTTTTAAAGCTCATCATGTGATTTACAAAGTCTAGATGTACAATCCAGCTGCAGTATTCTATGTCTACCTTCAGGCTTTGAAAACTGGACAATATGCTCAAATATTAACAAGACAATGATAAGTGTGGAAAACTGCAAAAATTAATATGGAGGCAGATACATGAGGAGATTAAAAGCCAGTGCAAATAAGGTAACCAATTCTATACACAGGAGGGAAGTAATTAAAGAGGAATGTGATATGTGTCATAACTGCATGGCTGAAGGTAATTTTGCTTTAGATACCCTTCAAGGCAGGAATGGCTTATCAAATACAGAGTAATTAATGTACACAATAAAAAGTTGAACAAAATATCGAGTAAACATGAGTGAGGAAGTCATATCTAGTGAGTCACCATGATTTAAAATACAGTATCTATAAAAAAATTTCATCTCTAAAAATGCATGAGTTGCAAAAGTCCCAATAGTTTTGATACCAAATATGTACAAGTAATTTATTATCTTTATAAAGGTACTGCATTTCAACACTGACATATTTTTTAATAGCTATGACTAACTTTTGGTCATTTTTAAAAAGGCATCCTCTTTCAAAAAATGCAAAATCTTAAATTTAGAGATGATTATGATACAATCAAAAATATTTTGGTATACCTGAGTGCAGCAGACAGTGTTACTGGAGTAAGAAGGACATGAACACCACTGGACCAAACTTTATCGAAATCTTGTGATATAAGGCGGCGTACCTGTGAAAACATATCAACATTACTACTTTGGTCCCTGCATGTGGAATTACTCCTCCAGGGTAAGGAAGCAGTTGAGGAGGTTAATCTGGTATTTGAAAATAATATAAGGAAGCATACCTGTGAAAATCTATCTACACTAGTGCTTATGGTCTCTGCACAAGGAATTACTCCTCCAAGGTAAAGCAGTAGCTGAAGTGGTTAATATGTTATTTGTAAGTCGTGAGAAGCCTTATGCAGTAACAAAAGCTGTTATTTGTTAGTAGTGAAAAGTCTTATGCAGTAACAAATAATCAATCTCCTCAATGAGTAAGAAACAGTATTCTGCAGTTTTCCAAGAGTGCAATAGGTGAAAGAACTTTAAAAAAGTAGCATGAAATAATTTGCTTGAAAAAGTACTTTTCCTTGAGAAAGAGAGAGCTGAGAAGGTTAATCTAGTGCTTAGTATGTGGTGGATGTCTTACAAAATAACAAATAATGAGCTTGCTCAATGAGTTAGAAAATGAGCACAGCAGCTGTAAATTGCAGTAATTGAAAGGATTTTATGATCACTAAACAGGTAAAATCTTTGAGAGCTTCATAGATGCAGTAACATGAATAACTTAATGGGCATTTTGAACTGTCATACATATGATATTTTTTATATGACTTACTGATTCATTACACTTTTTCAGACAATATGAACATTAAAAATTTAAGAAGCAATTTGAATAATGCATTAATAATCAGATAAACATTATGGCATTACAGTATTAAAGGAATAAATGAAAAAATACAACTTTGTGTGAAGAGACTTTGGCAAAGGAGGCTTCAAGAAAACATATTAGGAGTTTTCTTCCAAAGAGGCACGACTATGGCAAACAAAGCCTACCTACCTTAATTAAGTACAGTATCAGCATTTCCAAGAAAGTGCTTTTAAGGAGCCAGCCACACACATTTCTTAGAAATGCACAAAACTACACTCGAGATATTATGCTCCTAGTCAGGGTCAGTCAGTGATTACTACAAGTGACCCTGACTTTTTCTCTAACCATTTTGGTAACATCTGTAGTCTTAAATCCAACCTCCCTTCTGTTAAATACCACCTGTTTTTCTCCTACCATGATGTGTTTGTTCTCTGAAATCTAACTGTCCAAGGCTGCCTCTCCTCTATATCATCAATTTCCTAACTTTAATCCCTACCGTTGCTTCTCCTCCAAGTGTGGTATTTGTGCTTATCGTAGAACAAAACCATCTATTACTCACTCTGTGTATCTTGACTCTCCCACCTTTGAAGCCATCTGGCTTAAAATTTCTCTACTGTCTATAAGTTTGCTTTTATGTTTCATGTATTTTTCTCCTGGGTAATCCAACTATGTATGACTTTTTGACTACTCTGATTTTCTTCCATGAAGCGTTGCTCCCTTCACATCCATGAGCGAAGTCCTCTATGCAGAGAATTTCAATGTAAACAATAAAGATTGATTATACTCTTTCTGGGATGATCCCACTAGAGTCCAGGTCCTTAATGATCTGGAAGAAATAATTCCACAGCCAACATGAGTTCCTGATCAACATGGCCACATTTACAAAGCATAAGACTTTTTTTTACTTCTGTACCCTCCTACTATACACTATACACTATTTCTGTACCATGAGGATCCTCTGACCATGGTTTTATCTATCCCTTCCAACTGAGCAAAAACTATCCTTGCAAAGAAAGCTTACCTACCTAAAACTAAGTACAGTATCGGCATTCCCAAGAAAGTGCTTTTACGGAGCCAGCCAAACACATTTCCTAAAAGCAAATAAAACTGCTCTCGAGATATTATGCTCCCAATCAGTGACTGCTGTAAGTGACCATGAATCTTTCTCTAACTGTTTGGCACCATCTGCAGTCTTAAATCCAACCTCCCTTCTGTTGAACATCTGTTTTCTTCCTATCATAATTTCTGCTCCAATGGTGGTATTCATGCTTACTTTAGAAAAGCACCCAATGCTCACCCTGTGTATCTTGAGTCTTCCAATTTTGTAGCCATCTGCCTTAAAATGTCTTTACCATTATTAATTTTGCTCTTATGATGCATGTATTTTCCTCCCAGTTCTCCAACTTTGTATGACTCTTTGACTAATTTGACTTCCTTCCATGAAGCTTTGCTCCCTTCACATCCATGAGCTGAAGTCCTCTATGCAGGGGATTTCAGTGTACACAAAAAATATTGATTATGCTCTCTCTGGGATGATCCTGGTGGCATCTAGGTCCTTAACGACCTAGGAAAATAATTTCACACCTAAAATGAGTTTCTAATGAACATGACCACATTTACAATGCACTTAGCTCTTTTTTACCTCTTAACCCTCCTACTATACATACACAGTTTTAAGCCCTGAGGATCCTCAGTACACAGTTTTATCACTCATCACTTCCAACTGAAAAAAAAAAAAAAAAAAAAAAAATCCTTTATTTTCCCCCCCCAAAAAAAAAAAAAAAAAAAAAAAAAAAAAATCTGGCACTTTGGGAGAGCTTAATGGTCATCAATGTGTAGCTATTACACTGACTATTCTTGGGACCAGTACTGTTTTTACCAGCTATGAAGTTTCCAGCTCTACTGACCATATAGCAGAGGTTATCTTGGCAGGAGTGGTATCCTATGTCCCTTCTACAAAATCTTCATCCCCCAAATCAGAATAATCACTCTTGCAAAGATGCCCATCACATTTGGGAGATAATGCATGAGGCCATAAAATTTTTTCCTTCTTTTGAAGCTCAATCCTGCTTGGAATCATTGCAAAGCTGTTATTCAGAGAGTTAAACACTCCTTAACAAAAAGAAAGTGTATTGATTTCACTTTTAGAAATAAATATATCTAGCTCTTACCCAAAATCATATGTAACAACTTCAGTACCTCAGCCTTTCCTCCTTTCTTTTCCAACCAAATCAGTCCCCTACTGATAAAGCCACTCTTTTCAGTACTTTAGTCTTCTACAACTGTATTTTGAAGGATTTTGTACCTACTCCTCCACTACTCCCCAAGCTACAAACAGGGGAGTATTACGGTGGGGGGGGGATTTCCTTCCCCTTCAGCTATACATTGTACAGTACTTTAATAGTATTACATTAATTGTTAAATGTCTACTTAACTGTTTCAGTAATCTACACTACAGACCAGTGGAACAACCTTCTCCCATTTCACCACCTTCCTAAAACACTGACATATGTTTATATGAAAGATTTTTCCTATCAGCAGAAGCATATTAATATGCTTTAAAAAAAAAAAATCCCTGATTAAAGCTATCAGCTGTTTTATGTTATTGAGTATCAGCTTTGCTTCCAGAACACCAAAAATATCAAGTGCATTTTCCCATATACAATCCTTCAATTCCAGCACTGTTCCATTTACTAATCATCTCTCAACATTTGTATACATTACTTTCAGTCTGACATTTCAATCACCTAATATCAAAGAGGAATTTCATCAGGGGGTACAAAGTTTCTTTCGGACCCCTTCCCTTCTCCATTAGTCATCCTGCTTTTATCCACTACGGTTTTATGCCATGAGCTGTAAGGCTTAAAAGGTTATTGAAGATGAGAGAGGGGTGGAATGGAGTGATCTGTTGATTTTCTGCATTTTCTGAGATCCCAGGAAATTCCTGGGCCCCCTCTTCGACTCTCCCCCCTCCTTTACCCGGGCCCAGGTACAATGTACCCCCTGCACCCCCCTCAGGCTAACATTACTCACCCATCTGTAGCCCTGGTGGGGTGTTCCATCCCCTTGCCTCAATTGGTGTCTCCCATTTTTTGCAGTCTGAATGTATTCTTTGCTTTTCTCCTTCATTTCCCTTATTTCATCACATGTGGTGAATACTCCACTAAATCCAGTGTTTTTAAGTTTCTTGCCTGCCTAAGCACCTCTAGGTTAGATGACAACAAAGCAAATGTAACCATAATTGAACAAACTCTTATGTCTTGAATATAACCACCAATTTTTTGTTCCTCTATCACTAAAATTGTATCACACAATTCCAGAGCCTCTAGTAATCTTTAATGAACTTTTCTTCTTTCTTTACCCTTTCCTCTCTATAGAGTGTATGATCATATATGAAAAATGACAGTGTAAAAGAGAAGTATGTTTGTAAGTGCAGTCTGAAAAGAGAGATGACTTGGGTGTGCTGAGGTGTTTTGGACTCATGGGAAGGATGAATCAAGAAAGACTAAGAGAATCTACATTTCAGAAGAGAGGGAGGAAGTAGTAGGAGATGGACAGATGAAGTATGAAGGCTTTGGAGTATTGGAACCTGAACATTAAGATGAGTGAGAGGCATGCATGGGACAGAATAGATCTGATCAATGTGTTATAAGCAGGAGCAAGTGCTGTCAGCAGATGAACCAAGGCATATGAAGTGGCCACAATAAGCCATGGAATAATTCAGAACAATGAACATGACAGCAAGCTAGTGCATGTGTGTACATGAGATTGTGTATCGTTCCTTTTTTTCCAAATGCTGACTTGCTAAGGTGGGAGAAGCAATTGTGAATAAAAACAAATCTCTAACATCTGTATCACATCAACAATACTCTCAATCTTTTGTGTATCACATGGCAATTTCTTTCAGCAAATTCTTGTTTACATCCCTTTTCTTTTTTGTGTTTATCACAAACTTACTTTTCCAAGCAAAATAGCACAAGGGTTATTCATATATGCCAAGTACATGCATTTATGAAATGTTTAAAAATTGTATCTAAAATAATTAAAACATTTCTAACACAAATTTGACAGGCTCTTAAAAAAAATCTTTAATTAATTTCATACCTTCAAAGCTTGGTTGAAATAGCGGTTTTTATTCTCCTTTAAAAGAAAGTAGTTTCCAGCTAAGATCCGACCTCTTACAACCTCATTCAAGCCAGCAGAGCGTGTCAGGGCATACATTGCCTCCATAGAGTCACGGGATTCTACTTGATGACCATATCCAACTCCTGTGTACCTTGTAAAATTAGAAGCCACCTCACAGGGATTTAATACTGAGTAGCAAACAATGGAATATTTTGTATGTGGCAGAGACACCTCTTGAACCTGTAACAAGATGAATATCAAAAGAGAACTGAATTAATAAAGTTACATTATGAAGCTTTACATAAAGTTCCTAATGTTTATGATGATATTTTATCTATCAACATCAAATAAACTATGGGCTGTAGACAGTTCAAAGAGAAACGTCACATCAATACTCATCTGTATACCCCATTTACCAATTTTAAGGTAACATTATTTGATCAATGTTTGTATCTAATGCTCTCTATTTAAATGTATTCTTCTCTACTGCATTTTAGAATAATTTCTATATGAATTTAAATTTGCACTTTTTTGGTATCTATATCTATCTATGTTTATCAAGTATTCATATCACTTTAATCATCACACTGCTTTATCTTTTACTCCCAAATTTAAGGAAATATTTTCATTTTCTTCAAGGGAATTCTATTTGGATCTCGACATGCATCTGCTGTAAAAACACTTGCTATAACTAATCTGCTTCTATCTTACACTCTGGAACAAAGAAATTGCCTACACATAGAGATTACACCATTCTAAGTTGACTAACCATGGATAATGTGCTTAGCCAACAACAACCCAGTGTAAGAACATTCTACTAATAAGAAGACATAAGCATATCATGAAATGGCAGTAACTCTTTTCTCTCCATATCGAGCCTTACTGCATTACTGCAATGTCAGTTTATTTTACATCTGAAACACTTAAAACAAATGAGCACATATATAGCCAATCCTAGGGTGACACCTAACTATACAGATGATTTAAGTCAAGGACTAAAAAGAAATCATATGAGGCAAAACTAATTCTCTCCACATGAAACACACCTTCAGAGATGCTATTATACTTCTTTTAGGGAATCACTAAGTGACTAATAGTTTACTGGATGAGAAGCAAACTATTATATGGGATACAGCCCTCCACACTGTTCACTGAAGTGAACATCCTTCTACATCTGTATTCAGGTAGATCTGTCTCAAGTCAAAATGTTGTATGCTGAGCAAATGAAACCTAAGTTATAAAAGGATTACATTCCTGGACAAGTATTTTCCCAACTTAGCTTAGCTCACCATCAATATCCCACACTGTCATGATACAATTTAAATGATTTCTAATGAAAACTTACTGAAAAAAGCACTGAAAGAGGTGATGTGGGCTTGAGGAGCTGCTGTAGTGGGATGGTTGTAATGAGGTTAACAGGAGGTAAAGCATGGGGGACTACACTTGTCTGTTACCCCCTGAATTATGTGAGTCAGCAACTGTTGTCACATTGCAGGTAATACCAATGATATTTAATGAAAACTTACTGAAAAAATTGATGTGGGCTTTAGGTGGTGGTGTAATGGAATGGGGTGAAGTGAGGGTTACTAGGAGGGAAAGAGTGACTTTCTAGGCTTGTATATGTAACACCCTTAATCATCTGATTCAGCCATTGCCATTGTTAACATATCTCAGGTAATGCAAACAATATTGAATGGAAACTTAGAGATAAAGAGTGGTGATGGATTAGGGGTTACTGAGAAAAAGAGACAAGGGTTGTCCTCATTACCTTTTGAATTATCTGATTCAACAACTGTTGTCAAATCACAGGTATTATGGACTTTACATAACCCTTCATAGTCATGGAGTTTTCTGAAATAAACACTAGAAAAGTCTTAAGCTTAAAATCTGCCTTAGTATTCCTTTCTAAGAAAAGTATCATGAACCCTGGAGACATCTTTATTGCTATTAAGGTGCGGGTTTACATTCACTTCCAAAATAAGCCAGTCTCATACACATTACTTTCTGTGGTATGCAATTTCCTTCCATGATAAGAGTGCTTAAAATATGCAGGCTACAAACAAAAGTTTCTCATCATCATCAAACATCCTTAGCACCCTTAATTTCACCTCAAAAGTGATAGCTTATAGGTATCTTTAATATTCCTTCCAGACATACTGAAATTACCACACTTACTTTGGAGGTAATAAACAACTGTATAGAAGGTATGCAGCACTGTACACAACCCATGGTTTGTATTAGGAATTCTGTTTACTAGCAGACTGCTGGTGGGTGGGATATGAAACTATTTGCCAGCTGGTGGGATATGAATCAAATAGTATCTTTCTGTGACATCATTAATATACAGATGATAAATACAAAATTGCCTTTCGATATCTTGACATTATCTATTGTTAAAAGAAAGATTATTATCTATATCAAAAATAAAAAGTTAAAAAAATGTGTATTAAATGTAGGTAAGGAGGAGGGTGAGTGGTTCCAAGTGAAGTGGGTCTGTGAGAGGGGTGTTTTATGTCACCATATCTGTTTAATTTGTATATGTTTTGGGCGGTGAGGGTAGTAAATACAGAGGTTATGAAGAAAGGGGTGGATATGCAGACTGCTGGTGGAGAAGGAGCTTGGAAGGTGAGTCAGTTACTGTTTGCTGATAACATGGCACTGCTAGGTGACTGAAGCGAAAAACTGCAGAAATGGTGTCTGAGTTTGGCAAAGTGCGTGAAAGTAAAAGATTGGGAGTAAGTATAAATAAAAGCAAGATTATAAAGTTTAACAGGGTACAGTGGGAGGTCGGCTTTACTGTTTTAGATACCTGGGATGGACATGGTAATGAATAGAACCAAAGAAGAAGGAGATGAGTCACAGGGTGGGTGAAATGGTACAGGATGGTAAAAGGTGTCTATATAGGGATACAATAAATTGGAGCAATGTGTTACACAGGGACAATGTGCTGTCACTAGGCTGAACTATGGCATATGAAGCTGCCAAGGAAAACTGCAGGAAGGTCTGTAGAGCCTGTTTGTGGATAGGGGTCTGTGGTTTCACTGCATTACATATGACAGCTAGAGAATGGATGTGAGTGAATGAGGCTTTTTCTTTGTTCCTGGTACTACCTCACTAATGTAGAGAACAATGAACAAGGGTAATGAAAGTGTTTGTAGAGGTTACCAAAGTGTAAAGAAGGGGCAAGCTTTTAATTTCTACTTGGAGGTTAGCAGCTGGTTATAGAGTTGTTTGGGTGAGAGGGGTCTAGTGTTATTGCATAGAATTAGGTTGCTAAGCATTTTGAGGAGGGTCTGTGTTGGCAGGATGTTTGTTTCAATGTGAAGGTGTTAGGTGTTTGTGGCTGACAGGCATCCAGTGAGTGCACTATACTGTGTGGTTTGAAGTTTTGCAACACAGTATTTGCTTTTGAGAGGGTGGAAGATCAGGCAGGTGAAGCAAACTTTAAATTAGAGAGGATGAATTGCTTGTATCAGATTTCATGGAATCTCTTTCTTGTCTAAATCTGGTGCCAGACAGTGTTCTGAGGGCATTTAATTTGTGTGTTGCTTCTGGTGTGGAGAGTGAGTGTCATGTGTGTGTTGTATGTGATGCCTAGAATGCTTTTTTTTGTTAAGTGAAAGAGACTGTTCATTCAAGGTGACTAGATATAAGAAGAGTGTGGTTGAGAGAAAGCGTGAGCTGAAAGGGTTTGGACATATGGAGGAAATGAGTGAAGAGAGGTTAACGAAGAGGGTGTGAGATGGATTCATGTCTGTCTGTGTTTAAAAGAGAGACTGAAGATTTCTGTGGAGATGCAGACATTCTGATCTGGGACAGAACAAGAGAGGAAAGAATGACTACAAGTGCATACATATCAGAGTGGAAGGAATAAGGAATATGAGAAACCAAGGGAGGTGGAAGGATGGAGAGAAAGATGCTTGTAAGGGTTAAAGCTTGAACTTGCAATAGGTTGCGAGGCATGGAAAGAATAGAGTAAATTGGTGCGATGTCTTTTACAGGGAATGACATTCTGAACCATGGTATGTGAAGTGGTTGGGGGAACCATGGTAAAGTATGTGGGGCTTAGTTTTGTACAGGGAGCTCTAGTTTCAGTGCATTATACATGACTTCTAGAGAGTAAATGTGAATGAATGGGGCCATTTCTTATTGGCACTATCTCACTGAAGTAAGAAAAGGTGAACATGTATGAAGAGAAAGAAATATATATATGGGGATATATTTCATATTTGTTCACCATTTCCTGAACAGGAAGGTTGTGCCACATATAGATGAAGAAAGGTCTCATTTGCCCCATCAACTGTTGTGTATAATACATTGAATCCGAACCCCCCCAATCCACAGCAGAGCCCAACAGACTTTTTCAGGATTTCCCCTGAGCACTTCTTATGCCTAGGTTCAGGTCACTAACAGCATATCACCCTCTGTATATTATATTGCCCCAATTTGCTCCATCCTGTGTACACTTCACACCCTCCTGCACATCAGGTCCTAATCCCTGAAAGAATTTTTCACTCAACTACATTTCACTACACTCTACTCTTCCTACCTCACCTGTCTCTTACTCTGTTATTTCTTATTGCTCAGCCATCCTCACACCACATATTGTCTTCACACATTTCATTTCCACTTCATGAACCCCCCCATATTTTTGTATCTAGGGCTTATGCCTTGCATCCATACAACACTGCCAGGACTACTGTAGCATCAAACATAACAATCTTTACCCTTAAAGACAATAATCTCTCTTTCCAAACACTCCTCAGTGCACCAGAGACTTTAGCCCCCTTATCCATACTATGGCCTACTTCAGCTACCATGGCTCCATCTGCTACTGTATCCACTCCAAGGCATCCAAAACATTTCACTTCCTCCATGTTTTCTCCATTCAAACTAACACTCCAACAAGCCTGTCTCTCTCCACTACTGAACATAATACACTTACTTTTAATCCTATCAATTCACAACCATTTCTTTTCCCACACTCTCCCAAACTGAGAAACCAACTCATGTAGTTTTTCGCCTATATCTACTACCAAAACCTTATTATCAGCAAACAACAACTCTCTCTCTCTCTCTGCCCAACCAACAGACTGTATACTTGCCCCTTTTTCACATTCATCTTGCTCATTCCTAAAGCTACAATGTTCCTCTCCATTCTGATGTTCTGCACATGCCATCAACCTCTCAATCACTAATCTCCCATACAACTTACTAGGTATACAAAAGAAACTTACCTATACCTCTGTAATTCAAGTATTCACTTTTGTCCACCTTGCCTTTATATAGTGGCACTGTATAGGCATTCTGCCACTCCTTAGGCACCTCACCATGATCCATACACACGATGAACATCCCAACTAACCAATCATCATTACCAGATTCTTTTTTATTACTAAACTGATTTTTTACTACAAAGTTACTCAAATTTGGCACTAAAAAGTGCTAGCTGGCAACTATGGTAGAATGCAGCCCTGAAGATGCATGAGTCTATGAAAGAGTTCCAGGGGTTGTATACTAATACTATTATACCTATCTTCCTGGATTTCACCTGCATATATTTACACTGAGAATGAAGAGTCATCTTTGGTTAGACTGTGAATGAGAGTCACCTTTGGTTAAATGTATCATCATCAGCAGATGATAGTCTTGTCAAGTGACTTCTTATTCTAAAGGAGTCTATCATTTCTCTGCTCATGATTGAAGTGCAGCTTCAAAGCCAACAGAGCCCTTTAAAATAGGTCCAGGGGTTTTATAACTAATTACTTAATTACAGACAATCATACATAAATAATAAAAACTCACACTGGCTCCACAGCTCTCCATGAGATCAGCAACTTTTGTCCATACATCAACTACTTCCTTATTCATGCCTGGCCAATGGTACTCCCTCGGTATACCAACAACTAAGCCTTCCAAGCTAGGGTTCTCTGGAAGCTGTATATTCTGTAGTTCTGATGGTATACTGGTTGAATCCTGGAGAAAAATTACTTTCAAAGTACTAGGAATATTCCACTCCTGACTAATACATGAACCACAGAGAGATATGCCTATAAAATCCTAAGCTATAAACAGAATCACCATATAAAAATGAAATGTGGAAACTGACTAGGCTATGAGCAGAATAACCCAATTACATTGGAAAACGTCCTAAAGAGTGGTCATCTTTTTAAATGAATGACTGGTGAGTACTCATCAAGTGCAAATCAAGAAGATTTAAATCCATCAATCTAGAATATGAAGTGGTCAAGGGAAACCACAGAAAGGTCTGTTGGGTATGGATATAGGTAGGGGGCTGTGGTCTTGGTGTATTACACAAGAAAGCCTGTGGTGTCTAAATGTATCTGATTGTAACCAACATGAGAAGGAAGGAGAGATAGGTAGTATATATGAGGAAAGGAACCTAGATGTTCTGTCTCTGATTGAAACAAATCTAAAGGGTAAAGGTGAAGAATGGATTGGGAATGTCTTAAGAGGTAAGTTATGGATTTGTGATTGGGCAAGAGCTAAGGCAGTGGCAGCACTACTGGTCAAGCAGGAGTTGTGAGAATGTGTGATACTAATTGTTTTTTGTAGACTTCTCTATTTTAGGTTCAATCCTATAAAAGCCTTCTCAGCAGTTTTGAAAGATTTTTCAATAAACTGCTTGGGGTAGTGTAATTCAAGGCCAATTTCTAAACTCTATATGTGTTTCTTAAAGAAACCTGTCTTACACATTAGATTCTATAATCCTTCCAATAGTTACATAAAGTAACTTTGTAAATGTTTTCTCTTTTTCAATGAGGCTGGAAGGCTTGAACTATCATCCTTACCTGAATATCATGTCCTGCCACAACACCAAGCATAGTAGCAATATCATCAACATGACGGCCAAGTAATCCTGGCACATCCAGGGAATTGACCAAGCTGATAAGTCCAAAGCGTGGCACTACACCATATGAGGGTTTGAAACCAACAACTCCACAGTAGGAAGCTGGGTTACGCACTGATCCTCCAGTGTCAGATCCTAATGCCCTAGTGAATGAGAAGTAATTGCAGTAATAGGAAAAAAGTATCATGAATACTGGAATTATGAAGCTAAATAAAAGATTTTACTATTAAAATTATTTAAAATTAAGCTCATATGAGCTTACTAAGGGTGACTAATCACTGAAATATATTTTTGTCTGTGCTTGGACACAATTTCTTCTATATTCTGAGAAGAGATCAGGCAAAAGTATTGAAAACAGTTTGAGAAGAATGTGAAAACTGAAAAAGTTTCAGAAGAATATGAACACTAAAAAAAGTTTGAGGAATGTGAATAGTCATTTAAAATTAATAAATCAGAAGCTATAGTAATGTTCCAGAGTGATGTTATTGGAGGCACAAAATAAAAATAAAAAAAAAAACAAGAAATTAATATTAATAGATTCTTCATGAGGTGATCTGGAAGGCTGAGTAAATGATGGAAGCTGACTTTTGGAGCTGGACTAAATAACTTTTCTACAAACAGAATAAAGGGAGTTGTAGAAAAAGGTATGAGACAAGGAAAAAGAAAAGGGTATTTAACTATCAATATAAGGATGAAAGATACAAACCAGAATACATAAAAGCAAAGGAAAATGATCTATTGAAATAGTGAGAAAAAATGAAGTCAATATGTTCAAAGAAATAGTTGAAAATTTTACTGATTCCAGAGCTGTTACAGCAGTTTAGCAGGAATGAAAAGGGAACAGGAGCAGAAGAAATCATACAAATTGTAAAAAGTGAATGTATCAAGTATGAATTGTTAAAGATCTAGTATGAATGGTTAAAGATTGAAGACATGGTAGATGAGTGATGGGATTGCTCAATTACTATGCTCAAAGATGTATGATTAAATGCAACTTGCACCTACCTTGGAATACATATCGCCTGTTTACCTGTAATAAATAAATGGGTATCTCGTATATGTGGCTGGAAAGCCAAAAAGAGTCAGACATAGTCATTCACAAGACTGAATTGTGTACCATTGACTATGAAACTGATATGCTCTAACTTTAAGACTATGGTACAGAAACTTCAAGGGGGTTGGGCAAAAAAAAAAAAAAATCCTTAGGGGACATTGCTGAGGAAGGCTCATTGATTAAAAGAACTGGTAGTATGATAAGAATAGAAAGAGGAAGCCAGTGAAAGTAGAATTAAAAAACAATGAATGCAACAAGTTAAAAGAAGCCTGAAAATTCAGTAAGGGCTGCTGCTTCTGTGATGATGTTTTCGGGAGTAAATAAAAATTAAAAACAATCAAATCATGTAGGATACTCAAAAGCTAAAAATTAAGCACTCAGAGGACACCTGTAAATTCTATTTTGATACAAAATAGGGAAAGCAAATTAATAGCATCCATAAGGTATAAAAAACAATGTAAACACAAATTAAGATATCCAATAGGTAAAGAACCTGAGTTTTGAGTATAGGAAGAGAGAACAAATTTAAACCAAACAATTTGAAAATAACTGGAACAAATCTTGATACAGGACTAAGTCCAATGAAGTTTTCTTCATTTTTCAACATTTCAACCGTAATTCTATCCACTCCAGGTGTTTTTCCTACCTTCAACCACACTGTCAACCTTTTTACCTCCCTTCTCCCTATAGCCACTGTGCTTGTATCATTTTCCTTCCATCCTCCATACCCATGCATGTAACAACTGCCACCTCACCTTCTCCCACATTCATCAGTTCTTTAAAACACTCTTTCCATCTTCCTTTCGCTTCCTTCTTTTGATTCAGCAGCTTCTCTTCCTTACTTCTCACTTTTACATTTTCATTCTTACGTGAACCTTTTTCCTTTTTCACCTCCTTCCAGTACAATTTCTGATTTTCCCTCAACTTTCTTCCATAATCTTTATCTACTTTTTCTTTGCTTTTCTCTATCAGCTTCTTAACTTCCTGCTAATATATCATTTACTCTTCCTTTCTCCTCTGCTGAACTTCCACTAGTACATTCCTTTTCAAAAATGTACCACATGCCTTTTTCTTCTCCTCCACAGCATTTCTAATTTCATCCATCTACCATGTGTTTCCCCTTCTATTCTTATACCTCATGACTTTGTATCCAACTGCTAATTATACAACCTTTACTATTCTTTCTCTAAACATTTTAAACACCTCATTCACTTATGACTGCATCCCTAGATTTACTGAACTTTCATCTAAACTTTCTCTCAATCTTCTTTCATACTCCTTGCATTCTTTTTGAACCATCTTGCTTGCTAACACTTTTACCTCTCCAATCTTCCTTACGCTATACCTCCACTTCTCCCAGATTGTCAGCTCCACAAGAACTGCAGGATAGCCAGAATCTCTAAAGAAACCTTTCACAATTCTAGCATCGAGCACAACCTTTCTGAACCTTTCATACACTGCCACAAAGTCAGTCAAACCTTTTTGTTCTTCTTATCCATCATTTCTCATGCACGTATATCTGTGGATCATCTTGTGCTGCAAAAAAAGTGTTTGGAAGCAATAAACCTCTCTGGGTACTGACATTTACAAGATAACTTCCATTGTAATTTACTCGAAGCACTCCCCATTTACCATCTATCTCACCAATTTCATTAGATCCCATTTTGCATTCATATCAACCTTTAAAACAACCTTTCTCTCCTTCTCAATCCCATTTATAGACTCATTCACATCACTCCAGAAATGCTTCATTTCATCCTTCCTTTGCAGTCTTCATATTCGCAGGCACATATATACATACCCATGCATACTTTACAATTATAATCTTCCCTTTCACCTGCACTATTCTTGATCATTCCATCCATGATCCCTAATCCACCCATACTCTTGGTGAGAGCATAATTGCACATCCTTCTTCCCTGATAATTTTCCTTCACTCCTGTCCATACCACTCCTCCATCTACATCCTCCCACAACTTGCATTCGTTTCCCCAATCCCCAGTACATCCAAACTCTAACTTTTAAATTTCTCTTAAGTTCCTTTCTTTTCTCTCACTAGTCATTCCATTAGCATTCAAACCTATTACCCTCAATCGCTTGTCCCTTTTACTCCCCAACATAACTGGTGGACTTCAATGCAGCGTCTTAGTTTTTAGTGCCTCACTCTTGACAGGCCCCTGGCAGAGGTCAACTCCATTGCAGTGTTTCCCAGAGGCCCAGTTGGAGCTGGGAAATGCCTCCCCCTTCAGTTCCACCCCTATGGGTGTACTAATGAGGTCAACAAGAGAAAGGCATGGTGAGACTTGGATACTCTAGAAACCTAGAATATCCCTTGAGGCACAGACTTCTAACTTTTCCCAATCGTTGAGCTTTCAACTGTAGTAGCAGCACCTCCTAAAAAAGTAAAATCTCAGTACACCTTAAGTGTTTGTCTGTTCTAAAAATCATTACTCCAGAAACCTACAGTATGCCTTTGAGGCAGAGTTCTAACTTTCTCCAATCGTTGAGCCCTCTACCACAGAAGCAGCACCTCCTAACTCACCTCATTGTTTACGATACTGCCACTGCACATTTCCATTGCTTGTCATGTGTCTACAGTAACTGAATGGATGTGACACAGAAAAAATTTAAATAAAAAGTTAGAAGAATGTAGTGAGGAAAGGACAGAAAAAGATTTCACAAAAGAAAAATAACCAGAAGTACACACAATCCGATCGCGTCCTTTACTTAACCCTACCCAGAATATAGCCTTGAAAGATCTCTGTCTGTGGGCGTTGATCATGTGATGAGGATATTTGTGTGTGAATGTTAGAGGATTAAGGGTTGCTGGAGGTGCCACCTTTTTATTTTGTTTCATATGTTTGGGTCAAAGATACCATCCTTGACTTGTTCCCCGATTAATTCATAGAACATTCACCACAAGCTTATCTTTTGCAACTTAACTGAGTACGTCAGGAAACACTGCCTTTTTGCATGTGATCCACCAGCTGTTGTAAAATTAGTTTATATTTCACTGAACACTGACTTGTAAATTTAAGGAAAGAGACAAAGACTGTTTTCCTGCATCCCAAACCAAGCCCAATCATTTAAGTGTCCGTGAAGGAACTACTCAGATTTCCATAGGTTTAACACTAGGTTGAATCTACCTACTGCCTTCAGGGCAGTCTGTCTAAACAAGCCTGTCATCCATGAAGGGACTGGACTTTATCCTTTCTAGATATCTTATAACTCCAGCAGCCAATTTTGGGGTAAGGCCTTGAACCTGAAGGCCTGATGGCCAAGTAGCAATGTTACAAATTCTGAAACTGGATTAAAAGGAGGTGCTATTTAATAGGTATTCTATAAGTCAATGGAAATAATAAAATTTTTCTCTTTGTTTCAATTTTTCATTGATAATAAAAAAATTTATTGTTGAAAATATTTGGAAAACAGCTACATTACACCCTTGTTGAGCATCTGCTGTAATTATCATTTGATAATATGGTTAGTTCCTAATACTTTGTATAACTTTTCAGTTTTTCAGTTCTCTACCATGTGAAGCCTTTGGAGATTATAAGAAATGTTCTGCAGAATTTGTGCCAGGCATCTCAAAACTGATGCAGTTATCTGGTGGGTGTAGAACAGATAAACTGCATCCTTTTTGCTATTACATGCATATAACATCTGACTGGAGAGGAACACAATAATTTAAAGGGAATGGTAGAGAATGTGTGGATCAGATGTTTGCCTTTAAGAATGTGTGCAAGAAAATAAAAAAGGATCTGTATGTGGCAATAATGGATCTACAGAAAGTGTATGATAGAACTGATAAAGATGTTTTGTGTGAAGTGTTATGAATACATGGTGTATGAAGAAAGCTGAATAAAGCAGTGAAGAGCTTTTGTCAAGAAAGTAAGGAGTGTATGTGAGAGGGAAAAGAGAAGAGTGAGAGGTTTCATAGGAAACTGGTTTGCAGAAATGGTGCGTGATGTCACCATGGCTGTTTAATTTGTTTATGGATGGGGTGGTGAAGGGGTGAATGCAAGGATCTTGGAGAGAGGAGCAGGTATACAGTCTATTGTGTGTGTGTGTGTTAGTGTTAGTTGGTTGGTTGGGTGAAGGGAGGGGCACTTAGGAGTTGTTAGTTATTGTCTGCTGAAAGATTCAAGTGAGAAGCCATAGAAGTTGTTGCCTAAACTTGGGAGAGTGTGTGAAAGAAGAAAGTTGAGTTACCATAAATATAAGCACGGTTAATAAGGTTTATCATGGAAAAAGACAGGTTAGTTGGAGTGTGATTTTGAATGGAGTAAACTTAAGAAAGTGAGATGTTTTAAATACCTGAAAGAGGACATGGCAGCTAATGAAACTATGGAACCTGAAGTGAACCATAGGGTGGGTGAGGGGGCTAAGGTCCTGGGCACATTGAGGAGCATGAGGAAAGAGAAGTCACTGTCCTTGTAGGCAAAAATGGGTATGTCTGATGGAATAGTAATTCTGACAGCATTGTCTGGATGTGAGGCATGGGACCTAGATAGAATACTATTGAAGAGTTTGGATGTATTGCTATTGAAAAGTATGAGGACAATTCTCGCATGGAACTTATATAGAATAGTATGAAAGAGAGTGGATGTGTTGGAACTGATAGGTATCAGGACAATATGTGGTGTGACAAGGGTTGACTGAGAAAGAAATGATAAGGTAAGAGTGAGGTGTAGTAATGAGAGGAGTATGTATGAGAGAGCTCAAGAAGGTGTGCTGAAATGATTTGGACAAATGGAAAGGATGAGTGCGGAGGGAATGACTTATAGCAAACACATGTCAGATGTGGAGGGATCAAGGAAAAGGGGAAAGTAAGAAGGGGGTAAAAGGAAAGAGCAAAAGATGTCTTAAGGTATTAGGGCCTGAACAAGCTGGAGATAGAAGGAATTGGAGCAATGGGGTATACAGGAGGCAATGTGTTATCAACAGCCTGAGCCAGGGTATATGAGGTGGTCAGGGAGAACCATGATCAGTTCTGTGAGATTTGGCAGTGGATATGGGACTCTAGTTTCATTGGATCATACATGAAAACTAAAGAGTAGATGTGAGCAAAGGAAGCCCTGGTGCTACCTTGCTGTGGAAGATGACAAACAAATATGAAAAAACTATTAATCCATAACTGCTTCTCCTTTCTTAATGAAACTGCATCAGGAACAAAGAAACAATGGCCTCATTTTCATACATTCACTCTATACCTGTCATATATGATGTACTGAAACCAGCACCATCCTTAACAGTCAAAGTTGAAACACTGTTCCATGATTTACCTTGGCTGCTTTATTTTTTTTTTTTTACCCTGAAGGCTCCAGTCACTGACAAATGTCCACATCAAGGCTGGGTCTTAATCAAATATAGAGAGGATTATGAAAGGGAAAAAGAAAAGACAGGGGAAAGCATTTATGAATGTTGGAGGAAGTGAAAAACCTGTCTTTTAAGATGCGCCAGGTTATAACTATCAAGAAAGAAATGAGAAGGTAGAGAGTTCCAGATTTGTGGTGTAGAAAAAGAAACAGTTATCAAAACGACCCATCCTGAGTTGCCAATGGCCATGCAGTCTGCTGAGAATTGCATGGTCTAGCTAGTGGTGGGGGCATGCAAGCATCCAGGTCTCGGGAGCAAAAACCAAAATAATACCTACAGGAGAGGGAAAGTGAACCAACATTGCAGTGAAGGGCAAGCAGGCCAAGTCTTAAAGTTAACCTGGGAGAATTTGTAAGTCACACCACTTTTGATTCAACTCTGTTAAGCAAAGATGTAAGGCTAGAACCATCCCAAATGAGAAAGCAGTACTCCATACAAGAAGAGATCAATCTTTTGTATAAATAGAGCAACTGTTTTGTGGAAAAAAAATTTCACCATCTAAATAGGACACCTGTATCTTAAAAGGCAGTCTAAGCTTTTTCCACACTCTCAGGTCTCCAAGAAGGAGTGGATGTTAGAGTAACAATAAGTATGTTCGTTGGGTCAAGAGGTGGAATTACAGAACCTTCAAAGGAGAGAGGAAAGTTGTGAAGGGTTTTTGATAGAGATGGGTAGAAACTGGGTCTTGGAGGTATTAAACTTAACCAGATTTTATCATCCCCACTGAGATATCCTGTTCAGGTCTGAGTTTACTGAGGAACTTGTATTGAGATGTGACACAGATCGAGTTTGAGAAGGAGCAGAACTGAGGGATGTGGAGAAATGCAGTGTTGAGCCATCAGCATATGAGTGCATTTGGTAATATGTAGAAGAGAGAAATTGTTGATAAAAAGGAGAAAAAGTGTAGAGGACAGGATAGAACCTTAAGACACACAGCTGTTGATGGGGGGAGGGGGTTCCATCAACAACCACGGAGACAGGTCAGCCAGAAGGAGTAAAGTGAGGGAGGGAAGCCAAAAGTAGGGAACTTAGAGATGAGACCCCAATGCCACACTTTGTCCAAAGCTTTAGACATGTCAAGGGTAACTGCATGGAATTCCTCAAAATACTTCAGGATGATGGCCTGACATTAGTAAGATAAGAAAGAATATCACCAGAGGATCTTGTTGTACGGATGACACAAAGGTGACCAGAGAGAAGACTGTGAGATTTAAAATGTCTAAAGATATGGGAGATGAAGACGTACTCAAAGACTTTGGAAATGGCAGATGTCAAAGCAACAGGATGATAGCTCGAGGGGTTAGAACGGTCACCATTCTTAGGACGAGCAAGCACAGGTGCAAGTTCAGTGACATAATTTTTCAGTACATGGGGGTGGATGCCATCAAGACCATATGCCTTGCTCGTGTCCTGAGAAAAAATCGCTTTTCTGACAGTCTGAAAATAGATTACAGGGTGGGGCATAGGATTAGCAAGAGGAGCATCATGGGGTAAGGAAATGTTAGAGTTATACAAGGTGGAGTTGGATGAGAAACTGGAACCAAAGAGAGTTGCTTTGTCAATGAAAGAGCTATAGTGTCGTCAGAACGGAAATGTGAAGGAAAGGAAGAGTGACAGAAGTTGCTAGTGATGCCCTTAATCATAGACCAGAAATTCCTATCAGTGGAAGATGAAGAGAGGTTATTGTACTTCCTTTGAATAAAGGAAAGATTTTCCTCGCAAATATTACAAGCTGTGATAAATGCTGAACCATAGATTGGAAGAAGAGGTCGACTTGGAGGAAGAGGGGATAAATACTTTGATTGCACAACAACAACTTCTGCTATGCATTTGGTGGAAAGAGAAGCATCACCTTTTAAAAGAGTGATTTACCCAATGAAAGTCAGGGAAGAATTTCTGAAAGTTTTTCCTGTCAGCATTTTTGAGATGACAATATCTATGCTTTGAAGGAGCTGCTGGTGGGGTAGATGCCATTAAAATAGATACATTTATGAGAATATGATCTATCTATCTATACCTCTGATGCCTGTTCCCAACTGGAATTCCCTCAAGGGGGTGGCCATGGCAATAGAATCTCCATAACTAGTTAACTCTAGTGCTGCTTCTTAGCCTTTAGTGCCTCACCCTTAACAGACCACTGACAGAGGGCAACTCTAGTGTAGTATTTGCAGAGGCTCCTAGCTAATGTTCCTGTTAATTACTTCAACCTTATGCTCCTGCCTAATGTTGCTACCAACTGCTTCTACCTATTGTTTCTACCTAATGCTCCTGCCTAAATGTTCCTAGGTACTACTACTATCTATTGCTCATACCATTTTGCCAAAAGGCAGGGCTAGTACATGGTGCTCATGGCAGGAAAATCTAGTTACAAAGAATGAGCTGTGTGAGTTCAGTTTTGTCAAGTGTTATGTATGACAAGAAGAGATTGTATTCTTATGGGTAGAATGCAAATAGTCCAAGTGTGGGTGAGACAGAAAGAAATGACAGCTATCTAGGTCAGAGAAGTGCAACTTGACAACCATTGAAGTGCTGGCTCACTACGCAGCAGTCACCAACCATCCCAATACCCAGGTGGGTAGTACTGGTAATATACCTCCTTGGTCATTGGCTACCTATCAATTAAACCAACTAGGGGAGAGATTGTGTAGTTAAAGTGGGATGGATTAGAGGTGAAAAGCAGATCCAAAATATCAGGAATATGGGTAAGGTGAGAGATAAATTGCTCAAGATCACTGAGAATGGAGAATGTGTCAGGGTTTCAATTTTCCCACCATCCATATCGTGAACGTTAAAATCCCTTAAGCAAAGGATCTTAGACTTGCAAATGAGAGAATGCCACAGTCTCATTGCAGGAGTTTAGACAGTCAAAGAAAGATATGAAATTTGTAGACTTAGGACAGCATAGGTAAAAAAGATGAAAAGTGTAGTAGTTAGGGCACAGACCTTGAGTCAAATAACATCAAAGTCTGGGGACTCAAGGTCCTTAGGGCACGCAACCTGTGTGCTGATGTTGGAATATGCACTGACACCACCTCTGAACCGGAATCATGAGAGGAGATTATAGTTGGATAAGTAAAAGGACGAGAGAAAATATCATTTGACAGCTGGGTCTCAAAGAGAAGTAAGACATTAGCGGAGGTACTAAACAGATGGCGCTGAACATCATCTGTCCAATGATGCCACGGACTATGGGCCATAGATCTGTAAGGATCCATCATGATTATGTTTGAAAATGATTGTGCGGACAGGAGATGGCAAAAGAACATATGTGAAGAAAGTAAGTGAGGTTTGAGTAGTTGTATGGTGTGAGTAAGGAGAAATGGCAGGACTAGCCCAGTAGTTCTGTTTTGATGAGACAGAAAGTAAGACCAGCAATCCTAACATGGAATGTGTATGATATTTCCAGTCACCACTTTAATGCTCCAATTTGTTCTAACCCATGCATGCCTCTGACCCTCCGAAATGATGAAGCCAAGATAACCTAGAGCCTCCTTCACTCTATTCTTCCTTCTCTTTCTTAGTCCATTCCTACCCTTACTCTCTCCATGTGATACACAGAACCTCTTAATCATTCATTCTTCACTAATCCTTTCCATATGTCTGCACCTCTTCAGTACATCCTGATCAGTTCACTTGTTCAAACTTTGCTCACTAACACTCCTCTCCCTTGCTATGTTATTTCTTACATGATTAATGCAACTCATACCACAAATTGTCTTCAAGCATTTCATTTCCAGCACATCCACCAGCTTCCTTTCTTCATTATTCAAGGCAGAAGATTTACATCAGTATAACACCACTGGGACTACTATATCATCAAGCTTACCCAACTTTGCCATTACAGACACCAACTTTTCCTTCCACATGGTCCTTACTGTACCTAGGACATGCTGACTCACTTCAGCCCCCATGACTCCATCTGCTGTCATTTCCAATTCCAAGAACTTACTTCTTCCCCATTTAAACTCACACACAATCCATCATTTCTATCTCCCTACTGCATCTCATTCCCTTAATTTTCTTTACATATATTTTCAAATTTCTACTTTTATTCACTCTCCCAAACTCTGTTACCAGTTTCCCAAATTTCTCTCTTAGACAGCTACCAGATCTGTGTTGTCAGCGTATTGTAACTGATACATCTCTTATATTTTCAATCCCCTTAACACATATATAAGACTTAAGTAAATTACTATTTTAAAATCAAAGCCAATTTATACAAGAACACTTACAGAAAAGCTGATCCAGATGCGACAGCTACAGCACTTCCTCCAGAGCTACCTCCACTTACATACCAATCTTCATTTTCAAGTGCCATCACTGGAATTCTGGGATCTGATTCATTAGGCTCTCTGTTGAGACACAATAAACAAACTTTCAGCTAATATATAATACTAAGTTAATCATTTCTATAGAACAGCTAATGCATGTGTAAGAGTGGATGGAGAGCTGAGTGAAAGGTTCGCTATACACATAGGTGTGAGATGGGGCTGTGTGATGTCACCATGGCTCTTTAACACATATATGGATGGAAAGATAAAAGGGGCAAAAGTAAAACCACGGAAAGGGGATGCAAAGATGAAGCATGGCAGTGAAGTATGGTAGCTATTGACAAGCCTGTTTGTGGATGATACTGTGTTGTTTGCTGAGACTGAAGAGGAGTTACAGAAGGGTGTAAGTGCGTTTCATGAAGTAAGTGAGGGCGATTGAAGAAAAATGCAAGTAAAAGTAATGTACAGATTTTGTAAAACCCTATGGCGTAAAGGAAGAAAGTGTACTAAACTGTGTTACAGATATGGAGGAAGAAAGATTAGAAGAGTAGAGAGAATTTAAGTATTTAGGAGCTATCTTGGGTAAGTTTTGTGAGATGGGGGAGAACAGTACAGGGTACAGGGTAGTGGTGTAAGCATAGAAGTGAAGAAAGGATTAAGGGACAACATAGTCCTCCTGACTCTGACCTTTGCAGCCACAACATGGACATGGAGTGAGTCACAGAGGTAAAAAATCCAGGCTGTGGAAATGAGCTATTTGAGAGGAACATGTGATATGACGAGATGGAATGAAGAAAGAAATGAGGGGGTGTATGAGAGATGTGGTATGGCAGAAAATGCAAAGAAAATGAATTATGAAGTGGCAAAGTGGGTGAATCATAATAATTTTGGCATGTCGAAAGAATGGAAGATGAGGAATTTAAAAGGATAGTGTGTGATAGCACAACTGAAGGGGTTGGTGTGAGAGGACGACCACCTGTGACATGGAGAAACAGAGTGGAAGAATACTGGGGGGAGAGAAATGGTGGAAGAATGCATAGAAAGGAGTATGTGAGGAAGGCATGTTAGGACAGAGATAAGAGGAAACCTTTGCCATTGCCATCCTCTTGATGGGAGTTCCCAGAGGAAAAAGGTATCAGAGATATTGGTAGATAGACAGGAAGATACTGATAAGCTTTGTTCATAAAGATGTCTCTCCTGCTTTTTTTTCCTTATGTTGAAGACTCCAGTCATCGACAAAAGTCCACATCAAGAAAGGAACCTAATTGAAAAATAGAGAGAATTAAGAAACGGGGAAAAAGATAGGGAAAGTATTTACAAATTTTTGAGAAAGTGAAAGACCTGTCTTTTGAAATGAGCCAGGTCATAGTTATTGGGAAA
>JAYMFT010062832.1:0-14845 GCA_038088735.1 Panulirus argus | reverse complement strand
CCTATGACTCACTTCCGCTTCCATGGTTCCATTTGCTGCCAAATCCACTCCCAAATATCTAAAACACTTCACTTCCTTCAATTTTTTCCCATTCAAACTCACTCCCCAACTAACTCCTCCCTCAAATAATCTTCACATCTGTTCTACTTTTGCTGGTTTTCATACCATCTATATTCAAACAATTTGCTTTTATGAATTCCAATACTAGCACTTTCATCATATATTCTGCACTCAAGAATTAATTATTCCACTTAACTAAAATACTATAGTCACACAAAACTATTTAGAATATGATAGTCATATTCTACAAATTATTTTGCTTGTAGCATGGCACATTTCCATCCTCATTTCCTTTGGACTAAATAATGTAAAAAGGCTTCGGTGAAGCAACCTGGAGAAGTGAGTTTATGAAGTAAGCCTTTGAGAATTGAAAATGTGTGCATATATGATAATGTCTTTTCGAGAAAACCCATTTTCTCTGAGTAATTTCCAATCCTCATTAGCAACAAGATGATGGAGAAGAAAAAAGTTCTAAAAAAAAAACTTTTTCCACCCTCCAGTCCCTGTCCTTTACATAACATTTTTCTCTTTGAACTTTTTCCATAACAGATTAACTTGTATTGATCATGCTAGTACATATGAAATTTACAACCACTTTTTATCCTGAAAGAAGGCAAAGCAAACATAAACAAAACCATTCCTTTATCTCAAGATCCATTTTATTCTCTTTAATATTACAGAACATATTTAAATAACTACTGTACACCAAAATGTGTATACATATTTTATAAAAAGGCATAAAATATACCTATTATAAAGAGATGACATTTCTGACCGAAATATCAACTATATATTTGGTTTTAAACCATATTCATCATGACACATGAGACAATACATATGTCATCACAAATGATGGGCTGAAATACCTACATCCATTAGATAAAAATTGCACAAACAAAATTCAACATCTCTATCAATGTTGTGTAAACACTGTTTAACTTTTTGCAAGTCTAAATTTCATACCAAATTTTATGCTTCTCTAGAATAAAAAAACAATAACAGCAGGCTACAAGGTTCCAAATATTCTGTACTGATACAATGCACCCCTGAAAATTGAAACTGCTGACTTTTGTTGAAAAATATTAATAAGTTTATAAATAATTACTGAAGACAAAATTAATTATAGAAACATTTTATTTTCTTATTGAGTTTTTGCCAAAGGGCTTCAGTGACAATTGATTCAATTTGTATCATAATGATGTTAAACCCTTTTGGTGTTAGATGCTTCTGCAGTAATCCAATACTCAACCGGAGTGCACTAGTTATGAAGACTCTATTGCCATGGCCAACCCCTCGAGGGAATTCCCGTTGGGACCATGCATAAGAAATATAGACAGCTTCTGCAGTAGCAGGGGAGGTTGTACGAGGAACAAAAATCAACCACCGTCGACCAATGACAACACTGGTTCCCTCCTGATCACTGCATTTGTGTTGTACACATTTTCCACTCCACTGGGTATTGATAAAGCTCCAGCAGGTAGTTTCTCAGGGAGCACTGGTTGTGGTATTTCATGGAATTTGCTTTTGCAGGTTCAGAGGTTCTTTCAGTTTGTATAATGGCTCACTCTCTGTAATAGATTTGCCATGTTCAATACACTTCTAAAAAAGCATCAAGTCTGCACCAATGGAAGTTAATGTGGTTGCATTTTATGGATGTTTAATTGAATCTTCTCATTCTTTCTTAGTCTTTTCATCTACGTACATGATGCTGGTTTCTTTCCTTTCAGCCTGGGAGCTGATGCATGCTTCAGCTAAGGTGTCCTCTCCACATCACCAAATTCTTAGTTAAAGACAACTGACTGTCAAAATTTCATAGCCTTTTCTTTTATGCCAAGAATATCTAAATCTTTGGTAACTTCAATAATTGTTAACGAATAACAATATAGTAAAGAAATTTCAAGGAAATAAACCTTCAGGATCTGTTGCACTCATGATACATCTCTGCACAGAGATTCACTTTTTCATGTCTTCAATCATTAATCTACATTCATGATTAAATGTAACTTTATGCCACAAAAAAGAAAAGTTAACAATGGTGATTTTTCTTATCAATCCTAGAGAATTTACTGAAAATTCATGACATACCAAAAGGGGTAAAGAAATCAATGCAATGCCCGAGGGCAAGTATAGAACAGAGGACAACTACATAAAAGCCTAAAAACACTTAGGGCCTGTACCGAAGAGGTGGCGGATTGAAATGCACCGGATGTCCGGGTCTAGAACCATGTAAAGACATTGGATGCATGTGTCTAGGACCCGGCAAAGAAACTGGACGTATTTCTCCAGAACCCTGCATAGAAACCGGACGTATCTGTCCAAGACCCTGCATAGGAACTGGATGCATCTGTCCAGAACCCTGCAGAGAAACTGGTCGCATTTGTCCAGAACCCTGTAGTGAAACTGGATGCATTTGTCCAGGACCCTGCACAGAAAGTGGACGTACTTGTCCAGAACTCTGCATGGAAACTGGATGCAGTTGTCCAGGGCCTTGCATAGAAACTGGAGGCATTTGTCCAGAACCTTGCATGTTAACTGAAGGCATCTGTCCAGAACCTTGCATGTTAACTGGAGGCATCTGTCCAGAACCCTGCAGAGGTGCTGATTGCATTTGTCGAGAACCCTGCAAAGATCCTGGATGCATTGGTCCAGAACCCGGTAGCATTGGTCCAGAACCCTGCAAAGAACCTGGACGTACTGGTTCAGATTCCCGCAAGGAATCTCGATTCGCTGGTCCAGAACTTTGCAAAGAATCTTGATTCACAGGTCCAGGACCCTGCAAAGAACCTGAATGTACTGGTCTTGAGTTATGCAAGGAATCTCGATTCACTGGTCCAGAGCCCTCCAAAGAACTTGGATTCACTGGTCGAGAACCCTGCAAAGAATCTCGATTCACTGGTTCAGAACCCTGCTGAGAACTTGGTTGCACTGGTCCAGAATTCTGCAAAGAAACTGGGTGCACTTGTCCAGAACTCTGCGAAGAAAGTGGACGTACTTGTTCAGAACCCTGCAAAGAAAACAGAGGGAGTTAAAATTAATTCACATGCTTAAATGTGCAATATAATGTTTAAAAGGTGCACATAAACATGTATATTCACTGCTGCTGAACTTATGGGTCGCTGAGGTTGTAAAAACAGAGATATATATGCAAACACTGTAAGTAGTTCATTTACTCACATGACAGGCAAATGTGCAAAAAAGATAGGCAGTACAATATAGCAAATAAAATATATAATAGGACTAATGACTGAATCTATGAAAACTTTTAAGGCCAAAGTTACTTGATGAAATGTAATACTATTGGTACTAACAATTTTATATTTCCATGAGAGAAAATTTTTCTGCTTAACTCCTACAATTTATTTCAAAGTTCTTGTAATCACCAACTACAAAACGTTATCTGCCGTAAAATGACATACATAAACTGTCAGACTGTACTGACTGTACTACCTAGTGCTAGTAAAAAGCTTTAGCCGGTTACATAGCTCTTAGTAAATCTTTAAACATGACTGATGCTGGTGCGAAAATCGGTAATGACCATATATCATGTGAAACATAAAACTATAATTCTTATGCACAAAAGGATCTCAAATAAAGTCAATAAAAAGTTGGTTATAGTGATGACAACTAAACTGTTCTCAATCTGGGTCTTATAGACTACCTGATGTCTACAAGACCACACATTTGGTAAAGCTTTATGAAAAGTACAAAAATAAATCCTACACCAGTGTAATGACTTGGTAGCACACGATCAATTCCATAACTGGGTTCCACGTGACTAAATGAAAGAGCTTCCTTTTCCTATGCATTCAGCAAATAAATGTGATACTCTGGAAATGGCAAGATAATATTTGCACTGAAACATTGAGACAATGCTCTCATTCAGAGCTAACTCCTAATCTTTCTTTCAATACTTGATCACCATTACCCACATTAGCAAGGAAGCACCAAGTACATATGAAGCAAGGCCGTATTCACTCATATCTATTCTATAGCTGTCATGTGTATTGCGCTGAAACCAAAGCTCACTATCCATAACCAGGCCCCATAGACCTTTCCATGGTTTCCACAGGCCACTTCACATGACTTGATTCAGTCTATTGACAGGAAGTTGACCCCTGTATACCCCATCGTTCCAATCGACTCTAACCCATGCACACCTTTCACTCTCCTGCATGTTCAGGCGCTGATCACTCAAAATCTTTTTCATTCCATCCTTCCATTTCCAGTTTGGTCTCACCATTCTCTCTGTTCCCTCCACTTCTGACATATATCCTCTTTGTCAGCCTCTCTTCACTCATTCTCTCTTCGTGTCCAACCCATTTAAGCACACCCTCTTCAGCTCTCTCAACAACTCTGTTTTCATTACCACACCTCTCTCTTACCCTTTCATTATTTGCTCGATCAAACCACCCCACACCACATATCGTTCTCAAACATTTAATTTCCAATACCAATACAAAATTCTCTTCCTTTTTGTTCTTCCCTCTTCATATAGTTTTCTTCCAATAAGAGTAGGTCTACAAGCACTTTTGGAGCCCCAATTAATTTCTAATTTCTTTCCCTTTAACATTTTTCTTTCATCTGAGATGGCCTCGAATGGGGTATGTTATTTACCCAAGCCATGTTGGTCAAAAAATGAAAACACCATAATTCTCATCCTTTACAGGAGCTTTTGAAGACTTAAGACTGCAATACAATCAGTAGCAGGGATATGAAGAACCCCTCTGCACTGAAAAGTTCCTCGATAACATTGTACTTCTTTTCATCCACTGATGATGATACAAACTCATCAAAGGTGACTTTTCATGTGGGAAATACAAACATGCAAGTGGACTGGTAATGCTGTTTTGTCATATTCAACTATTATCAACTGCTGATTTTTCTACAGCTCCTATCAAATGTGCCTGACTGAAATCAGGAAGAAGGGAGAGGGTGGAGACAGAATGCCACGGGAAAGAGAAATTCATGATAAGAGCAATAGTGACTACTGGAATAATCGTAGCATGCACCCACTCCATGAGACTAACTGACGACCAAATGAGGCGGAATACACCAGAACAATTGTAACCCATGGCTGGCTCACCCATCAAAAAGCCCAACATCTTAACTCACAAACTGGGAGAAACACAAGAAAAATGAAAACCTCACCAGACCAATCCAATGTACTCTCTACAAATACTTAATATTGAAAAGATAAACCTTTTAAAAGAATATTACCCTATATGTTTATCCCATTATGTTCGGTTCTAACTCGACATTTATGCACCTGTTAAGTGCAAATATACCTGAATCGACCTTTACCAATAAGTGAAGATCATGACTGCTTCCCACAATAACACAAAATAATCACAAACATATGTGTGAAAAGATATAATAACAGTAGGCAAATAACAAGGCCTTTTTGTTAAAGGATTCAGAATCATTCCCATGAATCAAAATGTAACGAAAGGGCATCAATTCCAGGCTAACAGGAGAAACCATTCTCAAGTAGCTAAAACATAATACTGTGTCGAAAAGAAAAGAAACTTACAGGTGCTTCCATCTCTTCATTTGCCTTTTGAAGAGCTGCCAATGCCTGTAACTGATGAGCTTGCATGGATCGTAACTTAGAAGAGTTTCTTGACGACTGCTGACTAGGCTTAGTTTGAGATTCTTGGTCATGTGCGTCATTGTCTTCAGACCCCGAGGATATTTCCATGTCTGCTTCACCCTGATCAGGCTGAGCTTGGGATTCCGCCTTAGTGCTGGAGCCCAGTATCTGGTTAAGTACCATCTAAAACAGGGACCTTTATCAGTATGACCCAGTAGGATACAAATCATCAGGCTTGACCTCTCCCCAAACCATCAATAGCATAAATCAAGAACACACAAGTATTATTTCTTTAGAAAAAATCTGGTGTGCAAATTAAGGTTTCTTTATAAAATAATCTCATTACACATTTAAGTTTATCATGTGTAAATCTTAAACATGAATTGCTTTATGAAAGCGTATTTTTCTGAAAACTTAACAAGAAATCGAGTGTAAATGAAAGAAGAAAATAAAACTAGTAATTTTCAGTTTGCATCAAATGACATCAGCTTTCAGATCCTTTTCTTTTTCCTACCAAAGTATCCATCAGATAAGAACTGAAATCACTTTATATATACAGATGAACTCTTACACATCCCGGATGCTCAGGACTAAGGAGCAGCCATTCTTTTCACAGTACCCACCACCCCATCTTTTTTTCAAAAAATGTTTTCAGCAATTGCCATTTTCATGAAAGTTACAAGTTCTGAATTAAAGAACTTTTTCAAAAACCTAAGATAGCACAGTCCAGGAGACAGGGCCTCATGAATGTTGAACTCCCCCTCCACGCAGGGCAAATAGATGACTGTAAATAGGCAATTACAAACAGAAATCTACAAAGGTCACCCAAATACCTGTATCATCAGAGTATAAGTGTGTCTGCTCAATCACACTTCCTCATCCAATTCACACATATCCAGCTTTCAGTGTGTTAAAGTGAAACAAGGACTTCCACACTTAATAGATTGCTTCATATTCTCTAAACTTATACATTAAGTTGATTCAAGAAGGAAGACAAATATCTATTTCAAAACATAATGCAAAGCTAGTGAACAGTCAGAAAGCAAACAATGAGCAAGAAAAGAATGGGAAAGAAAAACGTAGGTTGTAAAAACTGAAAAACCTTCTCTCTAAGGCAGTGTCCCACAAGCACGAGACATTCTACAAGACAATCTCAAAAGAAAATCAGTGTCAGAATCTTCCAAACCTTAACTTTTTCCAGAGAGGAAGTCTTTGCTAACAACACATTCATGTCTCTGGCAGCTCCTTCATTTCAGGCACTGCCCTTGGCCAATCAGTGACTGCCACCAGGATAAAGTCATCAATCTGTTCACTTCTAGCAGTTCGATATCTCACAATTTGCAAAGTGTGGGCTTCAAATCAAAAGCAGTCACAACTGGTAAAAAGAAGTTTTCCGTAAAAGAGAGAGAGAGAGAGAGAGAGGGGCAGGACAGGGTATGAAAACCTTGGAAATATGCTCGCATGACATCCCCTCACAAAGAAAAAGTTTTTCAATTTTCAAACCCAACAGTTCTCTGCTCTGCACCAGGGTATGTGAAGCATCCGGGGTAAACCATGAAAAGGTCTGAGGGGCCTGGTTGTGGATAGGGAGCTGAGGTTTTGGTGCAAAACATACGACAGCTAGAGAATGGATGTAGGCAGATGTGGCCTTTCTTCATCTGTTCCTGGTGCTACCTTGCTACAGGGGCAAACGGCAATCAAGTATGAAAAAGTATATATATATGTATATATATATACATGTAGCTCTGTTCCAGGATTTGTCCTATGCTGGATGACAGATACTTTTACAAAATCTTTGAGATATGAGTCTGTAGACAGCATCCAAATGAGTCTAGTTGGAAAAAAAAAAAAAAAAAAAAAGAAAAAAAAAAAGGCAATCAAGCAACTTACCTGAGGGTAATTTTGTGGTGTATGAATCTCCGCTACGTTGCTTTGTAGGATACTGCTGAGAGAGTTTTGTGCAGGAGCTGGTTCCTTCTGTGTTCGACTCAATTCAGAGGTAGCCCCTCCTTGCTGTGTAGAGTTCTTGAGTGCTTTCAGTATGTTGAATTTGATCTCTGCCTCCTCAATCAACTGTGGGATTAGTCAATGTTATCAAATATATTTCCATAAAACAAACACAAACACACAAAGTTGAGGAGATAATAAGCAAAATTAAAATGGATTCAAAAGGCAATTAAAACATATTACACTCAATGAGCACCCTATGAACACCAACAAAGGCCTAACAAATATGTTGGAAACTTCAATTAACATGTAAGTGAAAGGTGAGACAAATCTAGGACAATGTGATAATTCAATGCAGATAGAATCTTATTCAGACAAGGAGGTGAAGCAATATAAGTCCCTAAAAAGCTAGAGAGAAAGCAGAAAATAAAGATGAGCCAGAATAACAAGCAACCCAGCCATTAACAAAATAAACCTAGTAGCACACAGACCACCAAACACTAAATCATATGACTTAAAGAGATATTAACAAAAGTTAAAAAAACAATGAGGGGATTGGAGAAACTGGATATGATAATTACATGGGCTGGTGACTTTAACTTCCATTTTATTAAGTGGCAGGAAAGAGAAGTATATAATGGATATACATACAAATAAAAAGAAAAGAATGAAGGATGAGATGAAAGAGAACAGTTGTAAAGACTAATTAAATGCTGTGAATCATTCAGCTTTATACTGATAAACCAAAGACCTGCAAGAGGGAACAATAAAATACATCTTATTCTTACAAAGGACATGGCACTGTTTTCAGATATAGAAGTGAATGATACAAGTCTGTCTGATGAAAAATCATAGAAATCATTACAGTGCATAAACTGCAAATAAATAAAAGTGAATGTAATACAGCAATATGGGACTACAGCAGGTTGACTGACACGAATTTTCACCACGATCCATCTGACAAAAGAGATATTATCAACGGGATTTGGGAAAACAAATCTAAATGAGACCTTCAGAGGCAATAAGTTAGTAGCGAAAAGAAAGAAACTATGCAAGAATAAGGACAAAAAAATCACTGAGCTTGTACAAAAAAAGAATGCACAATGGAAGACAACAAGAGAAAGAAAACAGATTTTTCTTCCTTGTCTAACATGGACAATAAATATAATCAACATTATCAAACTATAGCATGACATCTACTATCATTATATTTTTTGCCATAATTCCCCCCTTAATGTGATCTCTGAGGAGAATGAAAAGAATCTCCTCTATGGTCTTTCACTTCTTGAAATTATCATAAGGACACAGTAAGTTCTGTGAACATACGTACATCACGAGTGAAAGTATATTAGATTCACTGTGATAATGTCACTTACTAAGTACCATACTTATGAAACTCACAACAACGGAATTAGCAAATCCCTTCATCTGGTGAAAGTCCTTGACAGACTTCAGAAGTGAAGAGACAACATCTGTGGCAAGTCGTGCATCTTCATCATTCTTCACTGAGCATTCACCCTAAAATAAAATATAAATATCTCAAAAACATTACAAGCCAATGAAGAAAAGAATGAAGATCCTGAGATACTAACTTCTGGTATGCCAATAAATTCATATCTAACCATCGTCATTCTTTTCTCTGATATTTCAGGACAATATCTTTTGTACATCTCTTAATCTAGCTTTCTCTCCTGAAAATTCTAGGCCTCTACATATCTACTTGTATTTCACAAGGAATCCAACCCTGCTTTCGCATATTTATACTCATATTCAAATTCTTTTTTTAAAGTAAGAGCACTTCTTACTTCATCAACTAGACTGCAAATCCCCAAAGAATTTTTATCCTTACTTGCATCTGCAATGAAAAGTAGGTTAAAGCAGAAAGAAAAGAATGCTCTGCTGTCTAATCTTAAGAATTATAACACTATTAACAAGTGCCTATAATCCCCCAAAATATAGCAAAGATAGCTAGGTTCCATATGCTTTTTAATACAATGAACGTAGGTGCACATTCAAGGATAAATATTTAAACTCAGTCATCAAACCCCAGCCAATGAAATTACCAATGCTAAAGGTTCAAAAAACGATGTTAACCTTTGAACCTCTCAACAGAGATTTCTCTCCACATCTAAATGACCCACTTTTCTTTCCATGTTATATAAAGACTTTCTTATCTTTACAGAATGAGAATTTAATAATATAAAAGGAAACTTAACCATAAACAATCCTGGAGTTGTTGTTGTGTCATCAGTATTATGGTTAACAGTTAACAGTATTGCCAGCAGGCATGTTACATCATGATTTTTTTCTACTTCATATAATGATGGAACGATTATCATTGTTTTTATTGTTATAACCACTAGAATATGTACATTTACTTTATATATGCTAGCTCTGTAGTTGTCGATGGATCAGCCTACTCTATTTCCTCCAACAACAGCGGTGTCCCTCTTGGTTCTTTCCTGTCCCCTACACTTTTTCTCCTTCTTTTCAATGATTTCTTTTCCTCCACAAATAATCCAATGCATTCATTCACTGATGACTCAACACTGCATTCATTCACATCCTTCAATTCTGCTCCCTCTTCTTTCACTTGATCTGCATCTCATCTTGACACAGCTTCCTCAATATCTGAGACTTGGAAGTGATATCTTGGAGGGCTAGACAAAATCTTGTCAAGTCTAATGCCTCCAAGACCCAATTTCTAACCATCTCTCAATCGGAAACTCTTCACAACTCCTGTCGCTCCTCTGACAGTTCTGGAATTCCACCTCTTGTCTCAATGAACATACTTAGTTCTAATGTAACATCCACTCTCTCTTGGAAACCCCATAATACAGGAATAGATAAGTCTGCCTCTAAGAAACTTGGTGTCCTGTTTAGATGTCGAAACATTTTCTCTTCTGAACAGTTGCTCCGTTATTACAAGGGATTGATTTGTCCTTGTATGGAGAACTACCTGAACATTTGGGATAGTTCTAACTCTGTATGCTTACTTGACAGAGTTGAGTCAAAAGCAATCTGACTTATAAACTGTCCCAGGATAACTACCAAACTTGACCCCCTTGCCCTACGCTGCAGTGTTGGTTCACTTTCCCTTTTCTAAAGGTATTACTTTGGTTTTTGCTCCTGAGAGCTGGCTGCTTGTGTGCCCCCACCACTAGCTAGACCACGCAATACTCGGCAAGATGCTGTGTCACATGATTATCATGTGGCCATCAGCAACTCAAGGGTGGGCCATTTTGATACCCTACACATTGAAGCTTCGAAACTCTCTACCTTATCATGTTTTTCCCAATAACTATGACCAGGCACATTTCAAAAGACAGGTCTTTCACTTCCTCCAAAATTTGTAAATACTTTCCCCTGTCTTCTCTTTTTCCATTTCATAATTCTCTCTATATTTCAATCAAGGCCCAGCCTTGATGTGGGCTTTTGTCCATGACTAGAGCCTTAAAAAAAAAAAAAAAAAAAAAAAAAAAAAAAAGTAACATCCATCAGCACATTACATATATATTCATATGTCTTTCATACATGTTTGTCCTTTCCTGTGTATGCAAGGTAGCATCCATGGCAAGGTCTGAGGGGCCTGGATGTGAACAAGAGAGCTGTGGTTCTGGTGCATTACAAATGACAGCTAGAGATTGGATGTGAGCGAATCAGGACATTTTCTTCATCTATTCCTGGTGCTACCTTACTAATGCAGGAAATAGCACATATGTGTGAAAGAAAGAAAAACATATGTGAGAGAAGGAGATACCCTGACATACTTCTATGTAAGGGTTGAGCAGTTAAAGGGTTACAGTTACAAAGCAAATATTCACAAATGAATGGGAATATACCTGATAGTTTCATCAGAACAAGTATGGAACAAATAGAGTGACATTATAATGACATCCATTTCTTGTATCAGTTCTCTGTTACAAAAGCTTTCATAACATACCAGTTTCTGGATGAGTGTTCCAGTTGACCCATCAGAGATATTTTCCTGGGATATTGTTGGTGGAGGAGCAGGTATGGAGGTTTTCTTCTCTGAAGGCGCAGCAGGAGGTGGACTTCGGCGTCCATAGCGACTGAAATTGTTTTGAGCTTGACGGTCTGCTTCACTCCTATGAAATCAAAATTTTCCTCATTACATGGAATGACTTATCAAACTCACACGAATAACAAAGAATTCTGCACTAAAACTCATCACAATAAGAATTCAAAATGTTAAAAATTAATCAAAGGATTTATGAAATGGGTGACTAAGGTTTGAAGCATAGGTTGTAATGGGTTTGGGATTACCTCTCTGAAAATGCCTGTTTAATGACAGGAGACTTTGTACCCCTCAAGGTTTATTTTTACTGAGGAGGAATGAATGAAAGCACATATAGGAAATAAAGCAACAGAGGGTCATGTGAGCCTGTATCACTTACTGGCTATGAATAGCCTATCTACCCTTTCACTAAGAACCCTAATTTTTCCCTCTCCCATCCAACAACCTGACACCACCTTTGCCGGGCAATCTATGCACTGATTTAAGTAATGTTAGCTCACTTGTTTGTACATAGCCTTTACTCTAAGATTTATTTCTTTACTTTATAATGGGAAACACTAAATCGTAATGGTAAAGTAGCAATTCACCCACCATTTAAGGGTTAAAACCTGACAACTTTGTTATTCTGTTTTTCCTTTGATTTTTTTTTTTTTAATCAGTCTTGTTCTACTATCATTTTTGATTCGCTGTGATAAAGTCTTTTCTTGAAATGACCTTTAGATTTTCTGAGGTATTTTTCTGCTTGTGTATTGTTTACTCATCAATTAATAGTTTTTCTCTACAAAACACAAAAATCTATTTCAAAATTAAGAGGCAAGATATCAAAAACAAAACCTTTGAATTAAAAAGTATTATAGTGTTATATAAAAATCATATCACTGTAACTTAAAGCTGCAGCTGTAAAATGTCATTTTTCATTATTCTAATTTTTCCATTGAAATGACATCAGATTGGGACTACGATCAATGCAGATTAGAAAGAACTTTCAATAAAATCTTAAAATAAAGCATCTTTATGTCCAAAAGGAAGCAATGCAAATAGTCCCCTTAACTTGATACAAGACCTACAAACAGACAGAAGAATTGCTTGTACTGACCGCCTTTCATATTTCTTATCAACAAATGGTCGCCTCTCACCGGATGGACTCTCTCTCCTAGTGTATCCTCCTGAAATATTGAAGATATCAGCTGAACACAACATCATAGGGGAAATATAACACACACAAGCAAGAAAATGAATGCAAGATGTGCTGGTCATATATTATGAAACTAAGTGGATCAGATGACATCCCTCCTTGCCTATCCAAGGGATAAGCCTCAATACTTATAATCTGAAGACTCTAAGTGTACCTCATAACTTGTGCCTGTGCCTGCTCGTCTATTTTGTCCACAAACCTGAGCTTTCCTTCATTATATAGATTATCTACTGGTACAGCTTATTCAAGAAAAGGGTAACTGTTTTAGCCTCTTCATGGGGAACATGAGCTATCACAAGAAACTGAAAGAGCTTGAATGATATAATCTGGAGAGAAGAAAGCATTGCATGTAAATGCTTAGCAGTTAACATAAGGCACAAAAATAATATTTCAACTCTGAAAACCTCTCAAGAAAGAAGATACAAAACTATTGAATCAAATGAGGATTTATTCCAGTGAACATACTAAAAAGATACCAGATGAACTTGTAAAAATATCCAGCGAGGAAACTTGAAAGATAATTCAAGAAACATGCATAGACAGACTGCAAAAAAATTTAGAAAACTGCATTCATGACTGAAGCTAGTCCCAGATGAACCTAAAATTAACGACTATATCGAAGGAATGGCTAACAATAGAAACAGTATTATTTACCAAGCCAGACATGCTCTTCAGCTCTGACTCTCAGTTAAATCTCATCACAGTCACTCGTAAGTAGGCAAGTACTTTAACAGTAATCACCAATACTATTCCCAAAATCTCTGACTCTCTCAATTTTCATTTCATTAAACATTTCAGTCCTAAACTAAAACAATTTTTGCATTGCACTCAGCTTAAGGTTTATGGGAAAAAATGGACAGAAATGCCAAGCAACATAAATGGCACATATAAAAATTAGTGATGGGCAATAGAGACAACAATAAATTTACTGTCAATACAGTACAATACTTCATACACTCCCACATGTATCAAAACCTCAAGGGCTAAATTCAATAAGACCTAATTTCACTTACGAAAACATTGAGTGTTCATGAAGTGTGGCACCTCCATTTCCAAATTTGTTCTCTAATTAATCTGTCCTCCATTCCTTAACCATAATAAAGTTCTTCAAATTTTTGTCCTGTCTCCAGCATTCTTCAATTTCAGCATGAACTAGCACTATGATAATGATGTACATAACTGTTCAGTGAAGTTTTGTGAATTTCACACCTCAATTGTATTACTTATTAAAGACCTACAGACAAATCTTCCTTCTAACACATTTAAGACTCCTTCAACTATCCAAAAACTTGGAAAAATATTTAATACTCTGTAAAACATTTTTCCCGTATTACCTCAATTTTTGTCGCAATGCTAAACTACAGTGGTACATAAACTATGTGCTGGAGCCAAGATTCAAATTAAATACATTTCAAAAATCTATCGGACAGAAGAGTGGCACAGGGATAATATTTACCTTTATCAAGTCCTGCCCCTAAACTTGGTGGTGGTATTTGTTTGAAATTCTTGTTCTGTGAATCTGATCTCCTTTCATATCCTGGATGATCCCCCCTGAGAAGACATGATGCATCGCATAACAATGATCAGAGTGAGATGCAAAAAGCTTTGCAGTGGAGAATCAGAAGCAATAGATGTAATATATTATAATACATTGACCAAATCTTTAGAGTTGATTTAGCACAAAGAATACTCTATTTCTAAATGAAAACCATGATTATCAGCAATCTATTATTTGAAACTCCTACTTTCATATTCATTGGTTGGAAAGTCAAGAGCAAGCAACTGCAAACATTATCATGTTCACATCCTCTACTTGTGTCCAAATTTACCATGAAAAGGATGTCTTCAATACTTCTAAAATAATTCATAACAATACGATACATATAATGAGAGAGGTTATTTATTTATTTTATTATACTTGATCACTGTTTCCCGCGTCAGCGAGGTAGCGCCAGGAAACAGACAAAGAAAGACCCATCCCCTCACATACACACATATATACATACATGCACAT
>JAYMFT010062821.1:0-14846 GCA_038088735.1 Panulirus argus | reverse complement strand
TAGTCGCCTTCTACGACACGCAGGGAATATATATATATATATATATATATATATATATATATTTAGAGTATAAAAGATGGCCATGACCAAGACATTCAGTTGCCAATACTGCCTCTGCTACCACAAGAGATAAAAAAAAAAATCTAAATCTAACAAGCAGGTAATACATTACTTCCTATTCAAAAAACAATATTGAGTCTTAAAAAAAAAAAAAGTTTCCTACAAATACTTATACACTAAAACTTCATTCACTACAACATCAAGGTTAGCTTACCTTTGTATTGATGAATTCACAGGCTCGATCTTTTAAGGTCTTAAGCGTTAACTGGGATGCATTGACAGTTGTAGTATCCCGCACCAGACCGTGTTGTAAGGAAAAGCTTATATCCGCCCCAGTCACCTCCATCTGAAGACAAAACAAGTGGACAATAGTAAGAGAGAGTTTCATCATTTCAAAATAATGCACACGCCAACAAAAATATATTCATGATGTATAATAAATAACCCTCACCCAAGATGCTATACCAAGCAGAACCTAACATGCTCATTATCTACCTACATTCTACTAGCGTTCTCCAACTACACAGAATAGCGGTTCAAGGAGAACCTTTTCCATACACCAAGCTCCATATTCCTGCAAGTTCCTCATTCCAAGTACCATATGTATATTACGCATGTAATTCCACATCCTAGAATTTCATCTTCTCTTTACCATATCTTCAGTCTTCCTCTAAATCTACTCCCGCATATCTTAAGGAAATTTACGTAATTCTATCCACATTCATTTATCGAAGCATCCCTTTATTATATTACTCCTCTCATGTCTTCATTATTAACCCTATCACTCCCTAAACTCCACATCCACTGCTTGTAAAATCTATTCATATCTTAATCATTTACATTCTACTAGACATTCTACTGTAAAAGATAAACAATAGCTGAATAAAAACCTCCACAAACCTAAGCAGACATCATGGTGACATTTTTCCTTTGAGCAATCAGCCTGCTTTTAAGAATCTTATGTCTCAGCCAGCTAATTTATAGGGCTTTAGGTCTACTGACATCAGGGTCATTAATGGTGACAATATACAAGTCATAATCATCTGTCAAAAACTCTTAAATCCTTTTTCAAGAGTTCTAATCAAGGAAGTTCTTAAACAATACATGCTTTCACTGCACGTACGGCCCTTGTGTGTATATCAGCTCACTCCAACATCTTTAATAAGTGAATTCTAATATTCTCACTACATCCATCAACAGCCTATCCAATTATGTTTCACACTGCAATTCTCCTCTGCAACTTACAAACAACTGTGATATTCTTTCTTTCAGTTACATATTAAGCTAATTTTCTTTTCTTACATATCAACCCAAACTTTCACCACCATATCTGTAGCCAACTCCATATCATTATTATTATCATCATCACCATTACAACATTTCTCACCTTCAATCCCATCCAACAATAAATCCTATTATATACTAATAATTTAACTCCCAACCATTAACACCTCACCATCTGTGTGAACATTAAACAACCTCGGTAAGTTGCTTTATCCTTGCTGTAGTTACTTAAACTCTGCACTTTCAACCACAAAGCAATCAATTTCATTACAAGCTCTTACTCTCTTTACAGAAGCTCCCTAAAGCCTTTAGAATCTTTTAACTCATAATTATATGCAAAACTCTTATTTATTACATTAATGTGCGTTGCATTCCCATTTTCCTTTTTAGCATAAGTATTCAAATGAAATAACCAAAGCCTAGCTTTGATTTACACACCAATGTTCTCCTACCCATCCTACTTCTTAAACTTTTGCTGCACCTCTTGTGACTTTCTTAATGTTTTCTATCTCTATCTTTCCAAACATTTCACTTCCAAAGCCAAGGAGACATATCTATGAAGTTAACATACCAACTGTGTACATTTCTTTGTCTAAATACGTTATTTAATCTAACTAACCTTTCCTGCAATACACTGTACTCCGTGTTTTTACCCACTGCATGAGAGCATTTGCATTCCCCTATAGGTTACTCACTTATCTCAACATAAACTTCAAGCAATTTCATTTAATGTATCACTTTCTTGATTACATAAATTGTGATCTATTACCTTCAGTGATATTGCTGATACTTTTGCCTCAGCTGTATCCCTGACATTCAAAACAAAAAAAAACTCAAATCTACTAATATCACTGTCATGACTGCACTCTAACATTCCTGACACCAACTGGTGAGTGCCAAGGGCTACAGACACTAACCTGAGGGTGCCATGTGGCTTTTAACTCAAACCTGAGGGTGCCACATCTTTAAAAATTTTTGAGTTGCCTTACTCAGTTCTGACATAAAATCTGGTTAAAAGGAAAGTGACAACTGCACTCTAACATTCACATTTCTTAAGTGAGTTCCCTTGCAAAGTTTTGAGCATGCATCACAGTTAAAAGGAAAGAGGTACAGCATTTATTCCTGATATCTTTCTAATAATACTGCTGTCACAGCTCTCCTGCCAACATATTGAATGCCTTCACCAGTGTTTTCTTTCACACTGTTTTACCAGGATATAGGCACAAGAATCTTTCCAGGCCATAGTTGAAGGATAACTGGAAAAACTCATGTGTAATGGATGTATAAAAGAGACCCTAGGTATCTTGCACCACCAGATTGTCGATCTACGTAAATTCCCCTTTACCAAGCAACAGAGACCTATGAATGGTCTGGTTAAAGGGTTAAGAAGGCCCTTGATAAGAATTTGCAATGTGTGCCAGACCAGTCAGGCTATGGTGCCCAAGCATGCTTATGGGCTATGGTCTCTAACAGCTTGGTCAACAAATGATCCAGGTCAGTAACCTTGACTCAGCCTGTACTATAGGGATAAAAGAGCTCTTTAGACAAAAGGTATATGCAAGATAAGAAGAAAGGAAGTGATTCTTTCATTAAGTTCTCTTTGATGGGTTTGAGTACACTGCCCAAAATGTTTCTAAAAGACTACAAAATTAAAAGTGGGTAGTCTTTTGGGTATATGCAGGAAACCATAAATCAAATTGCTGCAATATACACTTGCATATGTTCTATTCAAAATGAGACCTGCACAACCACAGTGGGATCTCTTGATACTTCAAGTATACATTGAATTCAAGATCTCTCTTGATAATGACAGAATATAATGCAGTTAAGTTTGCAGACTCCTTCATAATTGGCACATTTTCCATGAATTTCCAATCAATCCATCTACTTAGTATAGTAATTATTTATGTAATTAAATAATCTACTAATCTTTTTACTTATTCAACACCTAGTCCTTATCTATCAGTCCAACACATACCCTATTAATCTAATTAACGTATGTTTTTATTTCTCACAATCCTTTACGAGTATATGGTAATAAGCATGGACTAGTATATAGCTGCAGCACTACCATGACTTACTGTTTTAGAGTGAGGGTGATGAGTCTAATATCACAGATATCTATAACAACAATGATGATGGTAATTCCAGTACAAGCAATAAAGATAATAACCAAAATAACAATAATGGTGAAGGCAAGGGTGAAGATTTGCAGAGGTTTTTAGAAAAGAAAAAATTACATGACTTAGAAGAGGATGGTGAAAATAAGTAGTTGAAAGACAAAGAAAAGTTGCTAAAGAAAGAGAAGAGAGAGGTGTTTGAGTGGTATTTACAGGGAAGGAGTGCAAATAATTGGAAGATGCACAAAAGAAAGTGACACGAGGTCAAGAGGTTGGTAAAAGGGTTAAAAAATGAAATAATTAAGAGTTAGGGTAAGCAATACTCAGTAAACTTTAGGGAAATAAAATGTTTTCGGAGGAGGTCATTAATGTGAGATAACCAAGAAAACACATGGTAACATTGGTGAAGAGGACAAATAGGAAAATGGTAACAGGCAGTGATGAGGTGAGATGTAGTGAGTACTTTGAATGACTATTGAACATCTTTGATGACAGGATGGCAGATGTACTGTGTTTCAGTCACTGAAGTATGCGAAGTGAGAGAGCCATGAAAAGTGGTTTGGTGAAGATTAAAAAGGCAATGAAAGCCTTGCGTATGATGAAACATGGCAAGGCGACTGGAGTGAAAGGTCTTGCAGCTATATTTCTTAAGGAGGGGGTGTTAATAGCTGGATAGTTAGAATTTTCATCATATGTATATATTAAGGTGAGGTGCCTGAGGGTGAACAAAATGCATGTATAGAGTTACTGTATAAAGATAATGGGTACAAAGGTGTCTTCAAACTATAGAGGTATAAGTTTGTTGCAAGTATATGTTAAGTTTTAATGGGCGACGGATGAATGAGAGGGTAAAGGCATGTGCAGAGCCTCACATTGGGGAGGAACAATTTGGTTTCTGGAGTAGCAAAGGACGTGTAGATCAGGCATTGCTTTAAAGAACATGTGAGATATATTTAGAAAAACAGAAGGATTTGTATGTGGCATTTATGGTTCTTGAGAGAGCATACATTCTGTTGATAGAGGTGTCTTGTGGGAAGACTTCTGAATATATGGTGTGAGTGGAAAGCAAAGAAAAGAAGTGTGAAGTTTTTATCAAAAGTGTAAGATGTGTGTGCAGGAAGGTAAAGAGGAAGATGAGTGGTACTAAGCACAGGTGGGTCTGCGGCAGGAACGTTTAATTTATTTATGAATAGGGTGTTGAGGGAGGTAAATACAAAGGTTCTGGAGAGACAGGTGAGTATGCAGTCTGTAGAAAGTGAAGGGACTGGAGAAAAGTCACTTGCTATCTGCTAATGACAGAGCACTGGTGGCATATTCAAGTGGGAAACTTCAGAAGTTGGTGACTGACTTTGGGAGAGCGTGAGAAAGGAAGAAGTTGAGAATAAATGTGAATGAGAGAATGGTTATAGGTTTAACAGTACAGAGAGGTTAGCTGGGGGAAGGGGTATGAGAAACATTTGGTGGAAGAAGAGTGTTTTAGATAACTGGGAGTGACAGGAATGAACGGACCATGGAAGCATAAGTGAGCATTGGGTGGGTAAGGGGCCAAAGTTCTGGAAACACTGAGGAATGTGTGGAAAGAGGGTCAGTATCTGAGAAGGCAAAAACAGGTATGTTTGAGTGTATAGTAGTTCCAACAATGTTGCATAGAAGTCAGGCACTGGATATAGATAAAAATGTGTGGAGTAGGGTGAATGTGTAGGAAATGAAGTGTTTGAGGACAATATGTGGTGTGAGGTGGTTTGATTATGTTACAAAAGGGTAAGAGAGAGGTGTGGTAATAAGAAGAGTGTGGCTGAGAGAGATGAAGAGAAGGATGGGCTGAAGTGGTCTGGATATACAGAGAGAATAAGTGAGGAGAGGTTGACAAAGAGAATACTTGATTCAGAAGTGGAGGGGTCATGGAGAAGGGAAGACCAAAGTGGAGATGGAAGAATGGAGCAATAAAGATTTTGAGTGATCGGACCATGAACATGAAGGGTAAAAGGCATGCAGGGGATAAGAATACTTGATTCAGAAGTGGAGGGGTCAAGGAGAGGGGAAGACCTAAGTGGAGATGGAAGAATGGGGCAATGAAGATTTTGAGTGATAGGAGCCTGAACATGAAGAAGGGTAAAAGGCATGCAGGGGATAGAGTGAATTGGAGCAATGAGGTATTCAGGATGATGTGCTGTCAGTAATCTGAAACAAGGCATATGAAGCAGCCACGGGAAACCATGGAAAGGTCTGTGGGGTCTGGTTGAAGAGAGGGCTGTAGAGTTGCAGTGCATTACACGATTACAAGAAAATGAATGACAGCAAATGATGCCTTTTCTTCATCTGTTTCTGGTGCTATCTCGCCAATATGGGAAACAGTTAAACAAGTATAAAATGATAATGATAATAATAATAATACAAAATGCTGATATAAACGAAAATAATAAATATCTGCTCATTTCTAAGATTCTGGTACAATGGTCCACATGATCTTACAACAAATATAAGATCAATCAATCAAATATTCTTCCATTATAAAAGGCACATTTTCATTAAAACTTCAAATAATAACACAAATTCAAATTCTAAAATACACAACTTGTTCCTCTTCATCATCATGTAGTGATGTTATACAGTGTATGGTATGGGAAGACTAATTTCATTTACGTGTTCTTGTCTTATAACTACGAGATAAAAATGGGTCTCTATAACAAGCATTCTGTCTGCGAGTGGAATTAATAATGGAAGGCAGAAGATGGCAACAGTCAGGGTTAACTACACTGACTCACCAAACGTAAGAAAGAGATCTTTACATCGCTGCCTGTGTTATTGTAATAGCATGTTCTAGAAAGTATTCTGGTGCCCAGCATATCCATCCTCAAGCTTTACACATCCACATTTTTGTATTTCATCAGGCTTCAATTCTATTATTGAATGAGACTTGGGTGCCATACAGGAGCTGCATTTTCCAGTTGTATTCTGGTGTACAATTTACATAATGTAACCAATATATCTTGTGATAATGTGTTGTTTATTCCACTGATGATTATCTGTGTGCTGCCATACTAATTATATGTCAACAGGATGGCTCCAATTCATTAATGAGTTGATATACATCACCAATAACCTGACTAAAAAATTGGAAAAAGGGCAAGGTGCAGCTAAATAGTGGGATCAACTGGTCTTTCTAGCAAGCAGATAAATGTACCTTCACATTTAGCTTGCCCTGTCACCTGTCCACTCTCATCAAAACTGTTGAAGATCAACACTAAAACTGGAAAAGGTTTTGAAGACATAAGAAAAAATGGGCTCATTAGCAATCCTGGCATAGACAGACACATTTATAGGGAGCCCATTAATCACAACCAGAAAATAACAGGGCCAATGCCTGAGTTTAAGCATCACATATACCTTATTGCTTATGGAAGTTCAATTGATAGTCTCAACTTGATTACACAAGTCCATACTGAACCCTATGATATCTTTAAAGAAATTCTGAATAAAGAGGAAGAAAAATGGACATCCTATTAGGTCCTATACACAGGTCACAGTGAGCAACACTATGAGTCTTATCCTTTTGAAAAATCAATCAGTGACATGACAGAAATGCATCCATATATTTCAATCATTCATAAGAATCTTATCTAGAAAATAAATGGGGCAATGTACACATGAACATGCACTCACATCACAATGGAGGATACCAAAAGGGTGACAGGTCTACCCAAGGGAACTGGGTGTCCCTGCTCTTTGCAACCCAGTGGGTTGAGGTCTGGGATTCTAGTTCTACATATTCCCACAAAAGGTGTGTGCTTGCATGCATTTGATCCACCTTATGGAGGAAGGAATGAAGTCTGTGGTAATAAACAAAGAGCTCTCCTTTTGCCTATATTTACCAACAATACCCTCCAATATTCTATCAAATTTGGATTTACGAACATCAGTCTGAGCTGCCCTAACTCAATTACCATAGAATTTCAGGCTTGAATATTATCATGGCTTACTTCCATCTCTGGGAAAATGCTTGAGTTTAAAAAGTAGTTAAAAAGTCCTGAAAAAGGTTCAATGATGTCAATGGCAACTCTGAATTTTCTTGGGTACTGCATCACATAGGAATACTATTGCTAACTGACATTATCATCAGGTCATGATAAACTTGTCTTTATTATTTTAGGAGATGCCTGTATTCAGTAAAAAATAAAGCAGCTGCTGTTCTCATATTACTTTTGGGTATTCAGTGCACACAGCAGTAAAATAAACTTACAACCTTTACTTTATCATGATCACTGTCATTATTCACAAATAAAAATGGCAACACTACTATTCCTTTGTCCAAATTTACAGTTATAACTGCATGCTCAGTTCTTACTTTGTAAAACTTCTATTTCAGTTTCTTTGATGAAATGTTTATTTTGTCGTACTTTTCATTTGCTTAATGTAAGATCTCTCCATCTTTTAATGGTGTTTCTGTTGTAGGTTCTGCCTCAGTTTCATCAAAGCCTTGTCCTGTGTGGTGACAGAATGCATGCTATCTGGCTTAAGTATTATGATCTTAACACAAAAACTGTTGTGGTAGTGTCCCAGTAGGGAGAGTTTCAACATTTAGAATACTTCATTGACATGAACTGTAAAGCAACCCTTTGTGGTAAATTCAGCAACATGTAACATGAAAGTCACTGTATAAAAATTCTATCTGGTAGCTTTGTAAAGAAACCAGTAAGGGTAAGGATATGGAAGCACATTTTTCTCATCATTAACAAATAAGAGCATCTTTTAAAAAGCCCCCTTACCCTCTGGTTAATAGACAGGTTAAGTTAACAAAAGCAAAATTTTCACACATGCTAGTGTTAGATACGTACTGCAGCTCCCACATATCTAATTCTATCTTTTTTGACTTATTTGAGTCTAATTCACATTGAATCCTTTTCAAAGCATTTTGTTCATTTCCTTGATACCATCTGCCCACGTGCCTTATCCTGCTATTTGAAGGCCAACAGTTTTTGTGGTTCCTGTTTTGAAGTATACATAAGCAAGTACTATACGTTGTTGTATTTCATATGGTATTTTGAATCTACAGTCAATCTCTTCCATCCCTGACAAATATGTATCAAATATGTTCAAGCTGGGGCCTTTAGTATTTCTTGGTCATCTGTGTGTGGTTGCTGCATGTTTAACATGCATCTGTGATGAAGGTTTCCTAACACTCCTCTTGTGTTTTGCTTCTTGGGAGAGCTTCTCAATATAACACACATAATATAATTAACAATATCTTCCCAATAAATATGTATACTACTGAAACAATATTATTGAAGGACAGTTTCATAGTCTTTATTCTTTATATTTCCAGACCAATATTGGCAATTCAGTAACGTATAATATACTTAAGCTCTAATCACAAGTGATATTATATATAAATTAAGGTTTACAACTTAGATGTCCTATAACCTAACCTACCTTTTCAATTTCAAACCTTAAACGAAGATGGGAAGGGCTTTGAAGCAGAGAAAAAAAGTGATAAAAACCAGGGACATTGCCTACTTCCCTGGGTTTAAACGTATACCAAAAACAGGTTTGGACACTGAATGAGTCCAAATCTTGAAGACTTCAACAACCTGTCTTCTATATGGAGGGGTGAAAAACTGAGAAATGAACTGCAGTGCATCCCTGAATATTACCAGTTACTTGACAATTGTTGATTTCACCTCAATGGTGCAGCAAGATGTGCTGTAGTAGTTCATTATCCATACTAGTTTGTATTTCATTTGTGTATATGTCCTAAGACTTGGAAAGGTGAGGTAAAGTATAATAAACCAGGAAAATACTGCAGCCATGAGATGATCAGTTACACAGTAAATTCCTAATGAGTGTTTTGACAGTAAGTCAAAACAAGTTTTAAAAATTGTTACATCAGCACTGTTCATCTTCATTTATTACTGGATATATCAACTTTCCCCAAAAGATTAAAGTTTCTGCTAGTATATGTACTGAGATTCATAGAAATACTAATTCTGATGTGGGAAAAGTTTAATTTTAATTTCATCAAGTCCAGTGGGTTGTTGGAGTGCTCTCACCATTACTATTTTGAAATGCAGAAAAAGTGTTGGCCTAAAACCAATCAAACCAATCAACCACAACTATAACTTACCATGGGGGGTCTGTCCCACAGTGCCCCAACCCTACCTTACCTAAGCATAACCCTAGCCTACCTTAAAAGCATACAATTTAAATGAATGTGATGATAAGGTGATGCAAGGGAAAATAACTGGCAATTATTAACTGAAGAATATCACTGACTGTTTTACAATGACAGAACACTCTATATAGAATAAAATGAGATTGGGGGAGCATAACTTGTAGCATCATTGTTTGTCCTACAGTAATACATATGTCATTCTTGGGGCTATACATACGTCAAGGAAAATGTAGGGATGATTAGCGTAAAACTTGGACGTAATAGTAGAAAGCAATAGAATCTACGAAAAGCTCACCTTACCTTCCCTACCAGCCAAGAATTATTGCTGAAAAATACCAACACTAATGTGTAGAAATGCCTTGAACGTTGTGAAATGGAGGTGGCTGCACCAGCCACCTGGTGTGCTACAATGCTGGAATAAAGTGTTTGGTATATTTTGACATTATTTACTATGGTGCATAGGAAGGTTAGGTGGTTTCCATTGGTTGTTTATTTGTAAAAGTGTTTTACCTAGTCTTGGCTTAATATGCCCTCCTGAATATTCTTTATTTACACACAAAGAATAAAAAGAAATAATGCTCTCCCAACCTTGTTTCACTTTAAACACAGTACTGGTATACTATTAAAGCCAAATCAAATCAGTGACACTTCTATGTCGTTCAGGTGGTGCCCTTAAACTTCAAAAATACTGTACAAAATGAAAAATATAAGCATAACAACATTTGACCCAACAATGTCAATGTATCTGACGAATGTCAACAAAAGAACCACTACATAATTTTGCATCCTTCTCATATCTACATAAATGCAACAATATTTTGCCTTAATTCACACACTTGCAACCTCAGGACTCAGGTTCGGTCAAAATTAGTTATGTTAAGTCAAATCATGATGCTTGATTAGGTGTGACTGGGCTCGGACAGGTCTGGTTAGGGTTGGTTTGAGTAATATGGTTCAAAATCTCACCAATCCCTGTGTGGCACATCACATGATGTTATGTGATACTAGTTAATCATCCAGCCACTGCAGCATGCCACACATCAGTTAAAAACAAAATGTTCATGTGATGTTGGTGTCGGTGTTACGAATTAGTAAACATTTCATTAGCAAGTATCTGATACAAATGGTTCATATACAGGTAACTAAAATATGAATTTGAAAAACAGATATCTACAGTTCTCTCGCAGATTCTTTTCTGCACCAAGTAATTTCACTTCTGCTCTCATTCAGTTACTAATCGTACCAATTCTCACTAAAACTAAGCAACAAATTTCAAAATTAATTTTAGTTTACAAATGTTACAAATTCTTCAACAGTCCACTAGTTCAGTGTTTGGTGTATTGTCAGTCAATGATTCAGGACTGACTACAGAACTATCAACTGAAATAAATACAGTATAAATCACATCATTTCTCTATATAATCCATGATATGAATTTCCCTTCATAATCAATGATCTGATTACCATTTACACAAGTGCCCTGCATTATGCATTGCCAGTAAAACAATTCATCTAGGACTGGTTAATATGCTCTGCAGTTAAATGTATGAAAACAATCATTGCTATTCTGAAATAACTTCAACTGTCCAAGCTAGTAAGGGGTCCTACATTATCATACAGACCAACCCCTCAAGAGCAGGCATCCCTTGCTGAGCATGATTATATACACATATCAGGGAAGAAAGTCTAATATTGAGGTCAAGTAACCCTACAAGTATGCATGGAAATCTCAGCTACTTCATATACCCAGACTGGCACACAAGCTTGCAGGTCTCTCACTCAGCACTTGGTTACTTCAATAACTGTTTGCAGTACTATTGTGCACATACCAAGTTTCAAATAACCCTGTATATCTGAAATATGACACTTGACTGCAAAGATCAAAAAGAATTCATCATGCCAGCTTAATCACTTTACATAACTAAGGCATTTTTTTTAAATGTTTAATTTAGCAAGTATCTTACATATTGTTTGAGGTAAGTGTTTCTTAAAAGATCATAAAGAAATGCACTTAAATGGCATCAGGTGTGGTGAATTAGTTTGGAATGCAACAAATCTGGTTATAAATGTAATTATATGAAAAATAAGCAAGAGGTCAAAGACAGAGGTCTTAAAAGCAACATCTTTCAGAAAAACAATAAATTCTTGCCAAAAGCATCAGTGATAATGACAAAAAGTTTCTTCTAACCAACAGGTGGTTTCTGAAAGTGAGTGCATATGCGACTTTCACCATACTGTTCTTATGAATTAAGTTCCAAACTCATACACCATAATATACTGCATATATAGGGGCAATGTCTGAATCCTTTACCACAAGCCAAGTCAAGGTGAAGCACCTGTAAGGGTCATTCCTATTCTGAAGGTGTTAGGGTCAACAGGAAATCTCCAGCTTAATGTCCTCAAGCCCAACCCAGTGTAGAAACTTTTATCTATACTCCGTAAGTCACCGAGAAAAGTGTATCCCTGAAGCAAGCATGTACCAGAGAGCAGCCGAGGTGGGTGTCACCTGGTGTGGAGGTAAAGCGGTGGATGGAAGGGAACACCTGTGGCTGAGTCTAAGGCTACGGTGCAGCAGCAGCAACTAGTCTCACAACTCCACCTTTATAACCACCACCACAGCCAAACTATAAGTCGCTGGCACCTACCAACTGCACTCAGGTGGGAACGGAACATGGAGGGACACTGGTATGCATTCGTGACGCAATTAGACCAGAGGTTTCCTGTAATTTAAGGCAATATGAACCGCAGCATGGTAACCTTAACGCAAGTTCGAAATCTGTGTCAGAGGCAATTTCCCAAGAGAAACTGGCAAGTCTAACCACAAAAACTGATGGAATTTAAGGTACAGCGCTTTGATCTATACAGAAAATTTACCTTGAACGCGGAGGGTTGATATGGACTTCTTATCTCTCTAAAAACTTGTATTCCGAATCACATACTAATTTAATAAAAGCATTTCACTCCCAACAACGCATACAGTACATTTCACACGACAACTTCACTGACACTGACAGAATCAGGTCCCGCACCTGCGTACAAACTGGCTAGGCAACCTCCAGGAAAACAAAATAGCATCACACAAACCTACTCCAGCCGCGTGGAATACACTTGCATATTATCTTATCTATTTTCCTTACTATTAACAAGACCGATTGTATGTCTTATAGTTCATTCCCACCTCGTCCTTTAAAAATATTGTTGCACTCCTTACTGAATAAAATACATATGAAAGCACCATGGAATGATTTAAAACACTGAAATTATATCTCATTTCAAAGGAAAAAATATATCTGAATAATAATACAAGGAAGAACATGTCAGCAGTGTTTGGTTTTCTTGTTGATTGATTTACTTTCATACTTATTGAAAGTTTCCCCAGAAAAAGTTCCTATTTATCAGCATTGCAGCCATGTTCATGTTCGTTAGTCTAAACGATTATATAACTGATGTTATTGATAACCAGTTTATGAATGACTACAATTACCACGATCAATACTGCTAAATGCTTATGTTACTACTCACATATTAACCACAAATATTCACATTATCAGGATTATTGTTTTTATAATGTGATTTGCAACACATGGAAGCAGGTAAAGTTTCTTCAGATTGGCCATTTAATCTACAAGTTAGATTTTGTTTGTATTCATACAAGTGGTCAACAGAACTTCAGTTCATTGTCAAGATAACATCTTGAAAAACGATCAGCTGAATGTCATTGTAGGTACGTAAAATTAAGAAAGTTGGCTCATTTGCTTATGTAATGCCCTCTCACATCAGATGTTAATCAATGAAATTCACGCAACTTAAAAGTCTAGTGACACTATTTTGTGTAACATTAGCATCGACTGATATACAGCTCCCTCGAATTATGGTTATTTATCTATTTTGTGAAAGGCGACTACCAAGAAATATTTCAGTCAGCTGCAAGAAGTTAGTATCCCATACTTGGGGCTATCATGACGCATTTTACATGTACCTGGAGCACTTTTGAAGATACTTTGGTGGCAGATGTCTACTATTTAGCAATAGTCTGCGAGTACTTCATTGGCATTTCATCTCATGTATCTTTCCACCCGACTCACCATTAAATGAGATGATGAATCTAGGTCAACAATCTTCCACTTGATAACTTGCTTTTTCGTGTATTCCGATCATTAACGTGATATTGCACACTTACTACTCAATGCAGACGTGGAAATGAGATAAAAGGGAGCTGTGGGCTGCTTAGCTAGTGACTGATGACTGACGTCTCGTTCCAGAGATTTACTGATACCAGGATCGATTTTTTTGTCTACATCAAGCAATGTAAAAAGGAACAATAAGGAAATTGAAATTGTCTCAGGATGCCGGGCCGCGCCTGCGATTGTACATATTACACGGGTATACAAACGCGAGATGCTCGACCTTATCTCTTCTAATATCAGCAACAACTACTCATTGATAGTTCTGTAAAGGGCTACGTATGTTGGTTATCTGAAGCGAATCCTTTTAGATTCAATCCTGTAAATATTCTACCGCTTTTTATTGACCACACATCACCTATAAACCTATGCCCCATCGCACTGTACTATTGCCCTTTGTTATATTCATGCCATGACAGACTTCTCATTTTTGGACCGGTTTCATTTTGTTACAAAACTGGATTCTGTTATGATGTATGCGTTTCAGCCTTCATAATTCCATTGTCTGCAACTCACCCATGATTAACTGAGTTTAACTAATCGTTCAAGAACACATCACTTCTGAAGATTATACTAGTTTACACTAAGTCCACACGGGTATTTTGCTGATACCAATTTAGGTTTGAAAAGTTCCTCAGTTTTCACTACTCAGAGCTAAGAGCAAATGTTCTTGTCGGTCACTCTCGCTCCAGCAAGGCTCTGTGGTCTGTGTGTATGTGTGTCTCTGTGTTGGTCAGTCGAACCACTTGTTGAGCTGACGAGTCGACACGGCCGAGGACGGCAACGTTCCGGATTTGTTGGTATATAGGTCATTACAGAGTCTAAAGGGAGGATCCTGATAATGGCTGATGATCTTCGCGAGTGAGTGATATTGTGCCTTTTTTGACGTACGCATCATGATATCGCCACAGGCAAAAGAGATGGAATATAAATATCATTTAAATTATTGAGCGCTTGCAATATATATATATATATATATATATATATATATATATATATATATATATATATATATATATATATATATAT
>JAYMFT010062810.1:0-14846 GCA_038088735.1 Panulirus argus | reverse complement strand
TCACCCCAGACAACCCTCATCACCCCAGACAACTCTCATCACCCTAGACAACCCTCATTACCCCAGACAACCTTCATCACTTCAGACAACCCTCATCACCCCAGACAACCCTCATTACCCCAGACAACCATCATTACTCCAGACAAACCTCATCACCCCAGACAACCCTCATCACCCCAAACAACTCTCATTACCCCAGACAACCATCATTACTCCAGGCAAACCTCATCACCCCAGACAAATCCTTATCACCCCAGACAACCCTCATCACCCCAGACAAACCCTTATCACCCCAGACAACCCTTATCACCCCAGACAACCCTCATCACCCCAGACAACCATCATCACCACAGACAACCCTCATCACCCCAGAAAACCCTTATCACCCCAGACAACCCTCATCAAAGATATCAACCAATTCACTTGGCGAGGTTTTGCTGCTTTCATTTAATAAGGGGAAAATATATCTTAAACCTTGAGCACGACGGTGCGACCCTTGATTACAACAGCGTGACCCTTAGGCACGACGTCACGACCCTTGAAATGTCTTCGGCAAGACCATACGATGGTATGGCCAAAGGCTCCGCCACCACACGTAAGGGGCGAACTAAAAGGGTGAAAGATCTTGCTAATAAGATCAGAACATTTTCTGGTGTCAAAATTCTTGAAGACACAAATGAACTAGATGATGATGGCTGCCATCAATAGGGACCCCCACCATGATGGGTCAATCACTGAGGGACCCACCATGATGAATGCCATTACTGATTGAGGGCCCCACCATGACGAGACCATCACTGAGGGACTTTCATAAATATTATTGTACTTTATTGGCTCCATAAAATATGTGTAAACATGATACTGCAGCCATCCATCGACACACACAACACCTGGACTTTATTTAACGTAATTTAACGTGAAGAGATCATCTTACGTTCAGAGTCAGACAATGAGATGTAGGTAAGTTACAGCAACTGAAGATGCCAAGTATCCATATTTCCTTTGAATAAAAGATACTCAGAAATGAACACGTTCATTTGCATCTAACACAACATGCAGTGCAGTGCCCGCAGGTGATTATAATGTGTGAAAACAGTTCCAGTTGTGAGGTTGAAGGCTGAGGGTGAAACAGGACAGAGCCTGGTGGTGGGAGAACATTTTTGCACAATAAATTTCAAGATTCAGTCATGCAGGTTGGGTGGCGACACATTCGTATGGATGGCTTGGCAACGCAGTGTCTGGCGGTGGGTGACATTTGAATAGATCATCATTGCTATTCCTCCACTGTACCAAAAATGTTAGGGAGCAGTCGCGAAAAATACTATGACCCCTGATGACCTTGACCCTGAAGGTACTGCCAGCCATGGGGTCAGGTCAACACCAGTCCAGAGTATGACCGTCATTCCGCCTCTGGCTCCAAAGACACGGAGCGCAAACGAAATATAGCACGACCTTCTCTCTGAACACTAAGACCTCAGCGCTGACCTTGACCTTCATGGTAGGACCCAGGGGCGTGCGAGTCATGATGACACAGCAGGTGATGGAAGATAAGACTTATGTCAACTGTCACCTTGACCCCATCATCTCGTTCACAAGTCATGGGCCTCATGAGTGAGAGATGGACTCACGGACGCACGGGTTATTATAAGACGACCACACTCATCAAGCGAGGCCTCAGCTCTCTCTCATCCTCATTACCCTCTGTAAATGACTCCTACCACGAGTCCACCAAATCTCAATAGCAATACGTCTGTGTATGTACATATTCAATCAAATGTAGACACACACACACACACACACACACACACACACACACACACAGGCATAAGACAGCCAAAAGTCTTTTCCTTCGCTACGACCCAAGACTTGCTGCTCCGGTGGAGCTGGCAAAGTCTTGTGTGACGACCTGACGATGGAAAGGTTGGGGAAGCGACCTTGAATGTTCGTGCCTTCAGCTGCCTGGCGGCAGCGACCGGCAGGAGGGATATCCCAACGTAAGATGGCCTTGGTTGTGATATCCCTCTACTGGCAGCAGGTGGGATATCCCTCAACACCTCAGGTGCAGGAGCAATATCCCTTTATGTATCATACATGGGAATATTCACGTACGGTAAACACCCTCTAACACACTGTATCCTACACCTGCAAGCCACAACAAAACACCTACTATCACCCACGTACAGGCAACACCTACCCTCACCCATTAAAACACCAGGAACACCCACTTGCATCCAATGATACAAGGAGAACACCTACCAACAACCAGAAACACAGGCAACACCTCCCAAAATACACGCAACACAAACCTGGACCAAGAGTTCAGGCGTCGTATAACAGATCTTGAGACGCGTCCACTTGGAAGACGTCCAAGATTTTTAACTTCCGCTCCCAGGAAGCCGTCGCTGCTGGAATGTCCTGAAAGATTTGATAATTCGGTTTGGGAGTTTTCTGACGAGTTTTCTGACGCTTATCGGGCTTTTTTCAAAGTGGGAGGTGCGGCCTGAATTAAGAACCACACGGCGAACACCACAACATTTTTGGACAACCTTCCCAACGAGATATATACCTGACGAGGTTCGTGACCTCCAGAAAGCTGCTACAATCTCCAAGAGGCTGGCTTCACTCTTACAAAAAATATCCTCCATATAATCTCAAGAGAAAAAGTCGATCTACAAATAGCTTGGTAAGCTTCCAAGGCTAATAATCTGTGAGGCTTCGGACTAAAGTTGACAAGAGACTTAGATGCTTAGAATATTAATTGGATACTTTAGAGTTCGAATCTATCAACCAGATTGGTAAGATTGTGCAATGGGCTGGAAGCACAAACTAACAGAGGCTGGCTACAACGTACTTTGGAAACTGAGGAAGAATAGAGTTCGTTTATATTCAAAAGTTAAGACATATTTTTGAAGATAAATATAGATGATATTATCTCAAACCATACGAAAAATATCTCCTTTATCCTGCAGTAATCTGGGGTTAAAACGACTCAGATATATTAAGCTGCAACATCAGAATAGTTAATGAACTCCATCCTCACTGAAGCCTCTGCAAAAGTGGTTTAAAACACCTGATAAAATCTGGAATTGTAAAACAAAGGGCGACACCTGAGAGCAAACATATATCTGTTTGACTATGTGCCAACCTTACCCCAAACTTGCCATATATGTCGTGAATTTGACATCGCCCTAAAGACTTTGTGACACAAAAAATAAATAGATATATGCAAAAAAGCACCCGAAAATGGACTCTGCAAACAAAGACTGGAACTGAGCTGAGAACAAAATACGGGACTTTATGCGACGTTTTACAATATGGAAATGTCAAAGAGCCATTCTGCTTTGTAGTCATAAAGCATTCCTTTCAGCTTTCACTTCTCTGGATATAAAATAAAATCGTGTTTAATATACCGACCTTTTCCCTGAACCACTGTATAAATGTCCGGTGAGAGGAGCTAGAGTGAACCTAAACTTTGAACCGACACGTCTCACGCAAAGGTTCACTTGAGGAAGAAAGTCCCATTTCATGCTTCGAGGCTTCATAATGTTCATTCATAAGCGAAGACTTTGTTTAGAAGGTACCCCTGCCTTGCAGGGTTCATGGATACGATTCCCTCAGGATCAGACAGCTGAGAAACATATTCACATCAGGATGAGAGGGATCATAAACCACATTTACTTCAGGAAAATAACAGAGTTCTCGGATGAATTCACTTTAAAGCCAGAGGATTATGGTTTATTTAGAATTAATTCGGGACCATAGTGTAATGAAGAGGGCAAAAAGTCCCTAAAAAGGTTCACATCTTGATCAGAAGTTTTAGGAACAGGTTCACATCATGGATACTTTAAATCCATGGCCGTAGACGATTCCTGAAAAGGTAAACCTGGATCACAGAAGTTCAGTGAACCGGGTCACAACCTTTGGAGCACAACAGTATGACCTTTGAGCACGACAGCACGACCCTTGAGTAAGACCTGCATAACCAAGGATCATACCGTCATGCTACAGGTTCGTACCATTATATTTCTAAGGACTAAGCAATCGTACTCAAGGGCTAATGATACATCGCAAAGCCTCTTTGGCAATGACGTTGTGAGTAACGATTGAAAGTCTTCAAAAAAATATGCACACAAGCTCCAGTCAGCCTTGCACTTAAGTTGAGCTTATCTGCAAACTGCATAATAAAAAAAAGAAAAATACTAAATATGACCTTGATAACTCCGAGGAACAAAATGAGAGTTTCTTAATCTTGGAGCCTCACTTCCATATCGACTGCCATAACACTTTCACTAAACCACGTCTATCTTCGGTGGGCCGCAGAAAATGACATGTTTTCTGATGTTTTAACATTCCAGCTACTCCGCAATGGCGGATGTGAAGGATCAAAAAGCAGAGTAGAAAACTGGACTGAAACTGCCGCCGCCATTCTCCAAGAGAACAATGCAAAAGACCTCCGAGTCATAATGGTTAACGACTTTCCCTTCAGCAAACACAACAGAGCAACAGGTGTTTCTTCCAAAAGACTGTACAATGTAATTTACTGACCCCTTCAAGACAAACGAATACGAATAGATTTAAACAGCAACCGACGACTGGGTCCTAACGAGATTGTTTGCCATAGTGGAAAACAACAGAAACTCATGGATTAGTGTGATAGTCTGCCTTCAAGCACCAATATTCTCCCAAATAGAATATTGCTGTGTGCTGCCATCACCTCTCAGGGCGGGCAATATGACAGAGCTAGAAATTGGTAAAGATGTTTTACAGCCGGTATTGACATTGTCAAGGATCTGAGCTACTGCGAACGACTGAAAACAATAAGGTAGTACTCTCTGGGGCGCAGAAGGGAGACGTGTATCATAATTTACTCTTGGTAAACCCTGGAGGCAATGGTCACCAACTTACACTAAAGAACTGTTCCCTGCTGGCGCGACAGGCATGGAAGACTGTGAACTATTTCCACTGCACTCAGGGAGTGGGAAAAGTCAAATAAAAGAAACGACTGTAAACAACCGAAGCCCAAGATTGTTTAACACATTCCCAGCAGCGAATAGGAACACGAAGGACCAAACAGGATGTGGTGGTTGCTTGGGCCAACAAGTCGCGGCCTCCAACAGCCTGACCGAGCGGCTGCGGGGACGGAAGACCTCCGAACCCATTGTAAGGCATAGGTAAAGGTAAAGTATGGGTTGTGTCGCCATGCTGAAGGAGTTGAGAAAAAAAAATTATAACAATAGCAGACGCACGTCACCTTACAGTATGAAAGGAACAAAAAAGGAGACCAATACCAGGAGACAATTTGAAGATACTTTATCTTTTTTGAAGATTCAGAAGCATTAAAGATGCAGGATTTGCAAATGTATCACAATAATCATAAGATGAAATTTGTATTTACTATATGTACAGATAAATGTCCGTTTCATAAAAATCGGATAAAACACATGCACGAGAAAATCATAGATATGTGCAAGAGAAAATCCGAACTGCTTCGAATTCTGAGTCGAGTCGAGGAGGCTTGAAAGGAGCGCTCACCACCAACCGTTGCTGGCCCTTCTCTGCAACGGGCACTGTCTGGCACCCACCACTCGACCCCTTCCTCAACTTACCTGTACACCACCATAACTTAACTTACCTGTTAGTTAATATTCCTACGGAAGCTTCCAATGTAAATATGCCCCAGGCCAGAAGGGGATCTCCCATACTCACCTGCATTCTGCTCAAAAGCAGATTTTAATTTCCAAATGTTCAGCAAACATGAAAAGCTTCGAGATTACATCCGCTGCCCCCTAGTAAGAACGTGAAACATTTATAGGGCTGAACATTTCTGAGAAAACTTGGACCCAAAAGAAGGTAAGCCCAAGTCCCCTGGTGGCCAGGCCGGCGGGGCGTCCCCTGGAAAGTTTCTACTTGGCCGCGCGTTTATACCAGAAGTTGGACGGAGAATTTTCAATTGCTGTCTTGCAGAGAGAAGTCTTGGGGGAAGGGAGAGGTGGGGCCCCCCATTTTTCTTTGAAGAAAACTTGCCTTCTTAGGACGCTAATGTCAGCATTATGTTAATGTATGTAAGTTATTTGCCACGCCGAAAAATTCTCCCCGGGGATTAGGGTGGTGAGGACGATGCAAATTTAGAGGGCTAAAAAGGTAAACTTCAAACCAATACGCCGCGCCGGCAAATAAATTCTAGCCTAATTTGACTTCCCCGATAGAGGTGGCATCTTTACCCTCCTCGCACATAATGTTTAATGTAAGATGTGCAAATTTATTCATGCTGGCATCGAACCGGAGGGCGCCACGCGGACTGGGCCCTCCCTGGCACCCAGTGGGAGAGTACCTAACGGGTCGAGCCCTCCCTGGCACCCAGTGGGAGAGTAACCGACTGCATCTTAATGGCACACCTCACCGGTGCCATGCGGAAGACACCTCACGAGCCAACCTCTCACTGATAACGGCCAGAAGGCACCTCATGAGGGAACCCCATACCGATGCAGAGTGGAAGGTACCCAATGAGTCAACTCCTCACGGGCAAAAGGTACCTCATTTGTGTTCCCTAATTCCAGGAGCAAACATGGAACAGATGATATCCAAAATTTCCTCTCACTTGCTTTTGCTAATTATTGCCGGTGTTTGAGCAAGCCTGTGTGTCTGTGTACTGCACTCCCTGTCCATCTCTGTCTTTTAAATATCTGTTTTCGTGTCTGTCTACTTCCTTGCCTTCTTCTTGCGTTTGTGTGTATGTGTGTGTGTGTAAGTTCTGCCGTGTGTGTCTGTACCAGTCTGTCTGTGCACTAAGTTGTCACTGTGATATCAATGGACGCATGTAATTCAATTACCGCACTGTCTGTTCACTTGAGTGTTTGTAGCTTACATCATGACAAGACTTGTTCCTCTGCTCATACTTTACCACAGTGTATCGCAGAGTGCAAATCCCTCCCACACAAATCTTTTCATTCCGAAATTTCTATCTGTCACCTCTTACCACGGCTGTCCCCATACCTGACCTCAGGAAGATATCCTTCCTTGTATTTACTGGTGCCAATCCCAACTATGTTACCAGCATCCAGTGCCAGCTATACTGAATATCCTTTACTCCCATATGTAAGTCTTGACAGTATATCACCGAACAATCTTACTATATTTCTTTCCACAACACATGTGACTGTCTTATTTTTCCTTCTAGTCAAAATGTCTGTGTCAGCAATGAGTTTCCACAGCCACCAACAGCCATTCCCATGACCTACACACGACGCTTCTGTGACCAGGAACTGCGTCAGTCTCTTCTGCTGTCTCTGTATCACGCGTCTGTATCCCTCTGTTAAGATGACACCTGAAGGGAACAGTGTTCCATCCCTCCAAGACAGGCAGGCAAATCTTTCCAGTACCCCTTCATCGTAGCGCTTGTGCTGCCCAGAACATGAAAGGCCGACATAGACCAGTTATTGCTCAGTGCTGCGCTGTGAGACTCACCCGCATCCTTCCCAGCAGCAGCTGCAGACGAGATGCACGTGCGAGATTCCTTCATCGGTTAACGTGCTGGAGTCGTTCTCAGTTACCGGAATCAACTTGACAACTGCTCCAGCAACTAAGAACGGCCATACAGAACTTGGTGCACACTATCATCACACAGGAACTTGGTGCGCAAATCAGAGCAACAACATCTGGGTTATTGATAAAGTCGACCGGCTCTTATGGTTAGCGTCATGTGGCAAGTCCCCGACAGGCAACAAACGTCAACAATTTACATCAACAAATATATATATCAATTGGCAGGTATCAAAGAGTTGAAAAAAAATCATATAACGAATAGTATTCATCAACACGAATCTATCATTCGATAATTTAAATTTTCTCCTGTTAAGTTCTTTTTTTTTACTATAAACAACAATCACAGCTGAACGACTGACTCACATTCACTGGAAGCCTTTGTGTATTTGTTGGGATGATGAGGAGAAAAATCTAGAGTCATTGTTGCAGTGACGTACAGGGTCATGACCCTTAACCCTTATGCAGTGACATTTGCACTGTCATGTAGTGGCCACTTTTAAGTTGTCATGCTGTGACACCTCCGCCAGGTGTCGTGTCTTGCAAAATGCAGGACTATGATTTTCGGCCCCCCCATGACAATGTTGACGTCATGGCTTTTCTTTTTTCAGGATCTGTGACTTCAACTCCCTCTCGAGACTGGCGACTCCAACACCTTCCTTCAGAATGGTGACATCTCCCATGTCGATACTAGTGACTTGTTTCTCGAGAATGATGACTTCCATTCCCTCCTCGAGAATGATGACTTCAACTCTCCGTCGAACTCGGTGACTTCTGCAACTTCCCCAGTCGAAATCCGTGACGTCCATTCTCCTGTCGAAGGAGGTGACTTCATTCCTTTGAGAACGATAATCATTCCCTGTGCAATGATGTCTGAAGTTCATCACGAGAACTGTAACTTCTAACCTTGTCCGGTCACTTAACTTTAAGTAAGAAGACTTCACTCTCGCAAGGGGTGATGACTTTATCTCGACTTCAAGATTTTCAGACATAACTTCGAGGACCTCAGTCCTGACCTCGAACTACAGGTTGTGTAGGAACCAGACACCACCATCTTGTGCACCCCTCTACCCGGGACAATATCGGTTCTTCTGTACAACAAACACACTGTAACTGTATACTGGTCTTGGAGGCTCGCTCCCCCTGGGCCAGCCTCACCCTCCAGTATAACTAACACAGTGTAACACTACACTGCTCCTGCCACCCATGTCGTCCACACCTACACTGACCACACCAACCATGACCGCAAACAGATTCAGAATAAACTTTACAATGCAGACGATAATGCGTCGCAACTTTGATCTTAAGGTGTGGTCCAGCCAGTTTTCTTTGCATTATGTATACTTTGACTACAGGAGTAATTCGCATCCCAGGGAACTACCAGTTACATCAGTTAAAAGGAATCCTATGGAGAGGATTACTTCCGTCTACTTCCAACATCAGGCGAATGACGACAAAGCTTCAAACTTAGTCAGTCATTAACACTCTACCAACGCTCTTAGAATAGAGAGTAATGCCATATATACGTGAATATTCTAACCAAAAGCCCCCCCCCAAAAAAAAGAAATGGTAAACACTTATTCACGAAACTAGAGTCACGCCCTGCCTCTTGTTGAATTCTTTTAATAAAAACATCTCCCCACTCCTGATGTATCCTAAATGTTGGTAATCTTGGGTACAAAAAGAAAATGGGAGAATCTTCTTGTTACGCCGGGCAGTATGGATAATCACTTCGGTAATGTTGGTACTTCTGAGGCAAATGGGCGGGGGTTCCTGCGGTGTTGGTATGTCTGGCAGACATTACCTGAGATATTACCATTACAGCCTCCCAGAGGTCCGGTTCTCTAGATGCTATCATGATTATGGCGAATTATGGATTCAGATTAAGGTCGAAATGAAAAACTAAACTAAATATAAATCACCATCAAATGAACGAAAAGGAAAGTAAAGAGGATCCATGGAAGAAAGTTTTGTATTAATACGTGCCGAGCCGTGAGTCTGTCCTGGAAAAAAAAAATGTCTACGTGATCTACAACAGATTGGACCATCAGTCTGTGGTAGACCTTTGTGGCCGGAGTACCAGCTAGCAAAGTCTCCCTCACAACTGGTTTATACAGTTTCGGGTCCTCGCCTCGCTCTTTAAGCTGGGGCCCGGATGTGACAGTATATGAATCTACACCTAAGAGCATAAGTCAACAATATAAATGAAGATAATGGTATTAACCGACTACTACAACTGTATCTTAGAATACAAATCACTTTAATTCGTTGCCTTTGTACACTTCAACATAGTATAGTAGCTAGTGTTTCAAGACGTTATTAAAACTTTTAACATAAACTGTGAACAAATATAAGGGAACTAAGTTCCAGCCTTGAGGGACGACCAAGCGGGACGCCAGGAACTGTGCCTCAGCGTTCGCACTCGGCCACTCATATAGCGTAGCTCCAGCAGAGGTGAGGCGAGATGATGATGACATGCAAGACCATGCAAGACTGGGGAGGTGGTAGACAACAAAGTACGCAATCAGGACTTGTCATACGACCTCGACTTTTTGTCGGTTGGAAACGATGAGGAAAATGAGGAGTAACAGCTACAATATGGGAGAGGACTAGTAGGAGGAGTCTTAATGGCTATTACTGAGAGCAAACCATTACTTCCTACGTTGCGTCGCCCCTGGGATGGATAGATGGGTTAAGACAGGATGAACAAGATAGGCAGGATGGATAGGATGCGTAGAGGCCATGGGTCACAGGCCTTCTTTTTACCGGAAGAAAATGGTCTTTCCTTACCATGGGCAACACTGTCAGCAGAGGCAGCAGCGTGTCTGCTGCCTCTGCTGGGGTGGTCACGACATTACGTGGAAAACATGAATATCACTGCTATAATTATTTCAAGATGAAATCAAAGCTTTTATCAAAGTTCCGGTTTTGACGGTTCTTCATATGCTTATATCATACTAATATATATATATATATATATATATATATATATATATATATATATATATATATATCATAACTAACACCACTGCCATCGGATGATAACTACAACCACTACCACCCAATAATAACCACAGTAATTAAGAACATAATATACTCAAGATATTTTATACATTTTCTTATTATACTGAAATCTGATAAATGTACATATCATTAACGCTACCGCTTTTGTTAGCACAACTTCATTATCTTGCACCACAGGACGACTGCAGTACTACCACTGTCTCATTAGTAAACGTCGAACAACACAGAACGACTAAACGACTATCAAAGCCTCATCTGCAAACCAGCCATACATGCTCTTCAACACCTTGAGTACGAAGATCTGCCACTGTGAATACGGTGATGGGGTCGAGCCCACCACCACCCAGCAGGATGGGGTCGAGCCCACCACCACCCAACAGGATGGGGTCGAGCCCACCACCACCCAGCAGGATGGGGTCGAGCCCAACACCACCCAGCAGGATGGGGTCGAGCCCATCACCACCCAGCAGGATGGGGTCGAGCCCAACACCACCCAGCAGGATGGGGTCGAGCCCAACACCACCCAGCAGGATGGGGTCGAGCCCCGAGCCGTCTCCCATCCCTCCATCTAAACTCTATATATCGTTGCAACCTCATCACGTATTCCATTAATTTCCAGCCGATCAATAATTAATTAACTCACTGCTTTAATTAACCTGGTATTTAATTAAAACGACTACGACATTATTTGGCGGCAAGGTGTTTCCTTAACAGAGAGACGCATCGGGAAACGCATCGCAACAAAACATATCTACGAGAGAGTTGTCTTCGCGACGCTATCCAAACCATTCCGGCTTTGGCGATGGTATTGTCTTATCTGGAACCTAATCCAGTTTTCCAGACTTACTAACACTTGATAGATTAAAGGTTGTAGAGGTGCGGCAGGGGAGGCGTGTTCAGTGGCGACCAGGAGGTCTCCCTCCCTCCTTGCCAGGTTCCGTCCGCACAGCTGACCTGAGGCGACCTGGGGTCCCTCCCTGCCAGGCTCCGTCTTCGGTCGCAGTCAAGTTGACGTCAGCAATACAACATGACCTTTAAGTATGGCCACACGACCCTTGAAGACGAGAGTACGACTAGAAGTACGAAAACAAGACCACTGAGCATGATGGTACGACCTTCGGGTATGATGCTGGGCAACTGTATCTTTTTATTTCCACCAATATCTGAGGCCAGCTAGACGTTACTAGTAGTATCAAGGGTCAATGAGAGGCATGGGAACATAAAACATATTTTTCATCCCATTTACAATTCACGTCATAACTTCTGTTTCTCAAGAATTAATTGCGAGTTCAGCTTTTATGAAGATCTGGCTTGGTGTTAAGAGATGATGGTGTAAGTCGTCCGGGATACCTTGTATTGTATCATAACAGCCACAGGAATAGTTTTGCGGCAAAATTCCTAAAACATTTCATATATCTGTAGCGAATCGTATAAGAAAAGCACCAGAAAATATATTGCGTTATACGTATGATGTTTACTACCATATACCCACATCACTGTAAACACGACACAATATTATATCCTCATATACCAACATGTTCACATACGATACTATAGTCACGTATACCACTATTTGCACATATAGCATTATATTCATATATATTGCTAGATTCAAATACAGTATTCTCTTCACATATATGGTTATATTCACTTACATCGCTATTTTCACATACAGTATTATATTCACATAAAACATTTGATTAAATCATATCACTCTAAATATGGCTATAAATACTACATCTATATGATGCATTTTCCTTAACTCTTGAGATGATATTAAGAAGAAGAGTGGACAAGGACATAAAGTAAACATCATTTCTACGGACTGGTATGTAAGTATTTACGAAACAGATAACCAAGAACGATTCTAATTCCTCGGCTTACAGTAAACACGTAACAGCCGAGAAACTAATGTTCGTTAAAATCCCAAGAAAAAAAAAAGAAAAACGATTTTAGGATGGAGCCTGTTCACTTCATATGGTTCGCGTCCGCCATAAACACATCTGCATACTAATCTCTGTCAAGTTTTCTCAGCAGCTAATCTGCAGATGTTAGAGGAGTCAGAAGACTGTTAACAAACATCGGCGAATGTGAGATACTTTACAGCACGAGAAGTGAACATCTGCGTCACATTACCCAACTTTTTCCATAAACACTGAACTAATGACTGGAGCTAATTACACTTCACGAAAAAAAGTCATATGGGAAAGCGGAGAAACTTTTGCCCGGACCCGTGTGCCGCCCCCTGACCTGGTGCTCTGGCCCGCTCCAGGTCGAAACCTAACCCGACGTTTCACCGCTGACGAAAACTAACCGCCAGGCTGACTGGCTCCACATGACGAGGGTAGATGCAATCTGCCTTGGCTCCCTGCTCCTGATAGGGGGAGGGAACGAGGGACGAGGGGTAGAGCTGCCGGAGGGAAGGGAGTGCTGCTGGAGGGTGGAGTGGAGGGCGGGAGTGCTGGTGGAGGGGTGGAAGGGGCTTGGTTTATCATCGCCCACCCACAACTGTTTTTCTTTCCCCCGCCTAACCTGTAGTGATATATTTTTTGGAAAATATCATACTAACCTCTATATTATCAAAATCCTGTCTTCTGTTTGTAGACACGCCTAGTAAGTTCCCAGACGTCCAAGGACAAAGCCCCATACACAGCGACAAACAATTCACCTATTTCCTCAGTATTAGAGAAATTGCTGGCTACTGGGGTGATCCGTTATCGGGAAAATATGTTAAGAGTTGAGTGTGAAGTTTGTGACGGTAATATAAAAGGTATGAAGAGATAAATGGTAAGGGAAAATGGTTATACCACTGAACAATGCCATTTCGCCGTTTTCCGACTTAACACATAAAGTGTTTGTTGTTATCGGAGCGTCTGCTCAGTGTAATTCAAGAGTCCAAAGGTCAATGGTCAGCTGAAGAGCGGCATCCCAGCCATCCGGAAGAGCGACCAGTTTCATTCTTCGTCCTCTGGCTGATCTAACCCTACATCTTTCGAAGAAAATTGTGGGTACGTAAACTCACCCATATACTTGAATGCTATTCTAATATTTGCCTGGAGACAGTCTGTCCCCTCCATAATTCCCCAATAGTTTAACGAGTTCCACAGACTTGTCATTAAGGAAACACTCTAGGACACGGGACACACCTGGTGAGCTCAATAAGCCTTCAGAGAGGGTCAGTGAGGGCAATATTCCCGGACATGGATGACTCTGGGGAATTTGAAGCTCAGTTAATGCTGTCGCCTGGCTAGGCCCGCCACATCTGTGGCGCTTTGCTGCAGCCGGCGTTGGCGCCCATTTATGTACCAACCATAAGAAGGAGCAACGTTAAAATGGATACCACCCAAGCGCCTAGTTTATAAAGAGGAAGACTAGAATACATCAATTCACTCACAATGAATCCTTTTCTGTCACCTTCCAGCTTTACACAGGTGGCGTCTCAAAGGACGGTTAAATAACCCAACAAACCATCCAGATTCACTCGAGACCTGCCCATGGGAAGGGGGTTTTTTGTCCTCCACCCCCTCCCCTTCTGCACCGTAATGGGTACCCACCACACAGCGAGAGAACGCGAGGCAAAACTACAGCGAAAATCAAATTTGCCCAAAACAAGCCATTACACAGTTTTCTGTCCTTGAAATCCAATCCCATTTGCAAGCCCCTGAGAACCCTTAATAAACAGACTCCCGCACCGCCAACACGAGGGAAAAAAAAAAAAAACAGCACCAGGCAAATGGGTTCTGATCAAGGAATTCTTCAAATTCCATTTAGATATTCTGACATCCGGCAACATAATTATTTAGAGAACCAATTAACTCGATCCCAAACGGTATTTATAGAGCGTTCAGTCGATCCGCCCGCCAGCCAATACTGAAAACTACGGAGTCCACTTTGATGTTCCGTCCGTCGGCCGGCGGTAACAGTGCGTCAAGAACCTGACCAGCGTCCGTGATTGGTGTTGGAGGACGTGATACCAGAGGACCAACAGTATGACGCACAATTGTGTTGTGTCACAGAAAACAAAAGACGGAACTTGTAAACAAAGTCACTTTCCTTACAGGGGTGCAATAGATAAAGCCAATTTGAAGAGTCTTCCTGGGACAACCCAACCCCACCATCTTCACAAGTGGCAGGCAACACATAACTCTATTATGTTTACTTTTAATTCCGTTCCCATGTTCTATAGCTGGATGAACTAGAGAGCCATTTTCCTTGCGTGTGTGTGTGTGTGTGTGTGTGTGTGTGTGTGTTACGGGGAGACATTTTAACAGTATATATATATA
>JAYMFT010062799.1:0-14846 GCA_038088735.1 Panulirus argus | reverse complement strand
ATATATATGACTAAGTCCTACGTCTCTCTCTTAAAGCAGTGGATGGTAAAAGAGGTCTTCATGTATCCCAACTGATGAGAGTCTATGGAACTTTCAGTGTCTGTGTAAGTCATTTGAATACAAAACTTTCATAGATTAAGCTGGGGATGAGGTTTGGGAAGTTGGCAATGGTTCTTAACTTACTCAGAGTTCGTAGGCGTCTTGACTTCATCATTAGGGAGACATATGAAGCCTTCAGACCAATGAACATTTTGACTGATGGAAGGAGGCACTGATGATGGAGCAGAGGAGTTTGACTAGCTCAGGAGAGAACCCCTTGTCCACTTTCATTGGTCAGATAGTGGTTATAGTCGAGCGCTTTACCTTGTGGCGAGTTCAAGTTCTTGTACTCACTTATGCGGTGTCCGGGCTAGACGGTAGACTGAGAAGCAGATGGCGTCGGGTCTTATTTCTGTTAGCATCTTTGCTGCTCTCATCTCGACCTTTCTGTATTTTTTTTTTCTCCTTTAAGTATGGTGAACAAACAGGAAAATATTCTGGTTTTGGCCTAATGTAGGATGCAAATAGCATGCTGAAAACTTATCTATCCAAGTACTTGAATATAAGCCTAATATTTGTCAGCAAACAGTTTGTTTCCTTTACTATTGTCCTAAAGTCGGACTTTGGCAGCAGGTTAGAAATGACGTCGACACCAAGATCCCTCTCACATATCTTTTTTATAGTTTATTTCCTGCTGAGTGATACGTATAGCGAGGCCTTCTTTCGCTTTGTCTCATCCTCATTACTTTACATTTACTGAGATTGAATTTCAGTAGCCATGTATCAGACTGACTTTGGTGTTTTCTAACTCCCCACTAAAGTTGATTTAATCATCCTCGCCTTTTACTTTCCTCATGACCCTGGCGTCATCTACAAACATATTTAGGTGGAATCCCAGTCCTTCTGGCAGGTCATTTACATACGTCAAGAAGAGCAGTGGTCTCAGAACAGAACACTGCGGCACACCAGTTGTGACCTCAAGGCATTTTGAGGAGGCTTCTGTGACATGCGACTTTTGTTCCTTTGTTCCCATCCACTAAGATAATTTCGGTATGTGTGTGTGTACGCGCGTGACTAGAGCTGGGCCGTCATCCCCAACAGTGAGGTAGACACAGGGAGCACCAGACAGAACCAGACTGTCATCACCAGCACCAACATTACTCACACCCTCCTGACTCATTCATCAGCTCCTTGTAAAAACACAGTCAATCACATATTCATATCTGCCCTAGTGGGTCCATCATTCAAGCTGATAGTAAACCTCTCACACGGGGACTTGGCTTCATTAGAATACATCACTGTTTTCCTTAAGAGCCATTCAACCTCTTTTTATCTTGTGGTCTTCGTGGTTATTTGATTATTTCATTCTTTAAGTTTTTCCTTAGCAATTATATTTACCACACGTAAAATCATTAAAGAATGATACTGTTCACACACTTTACCTATACAGAGTAAAATCTATTATTTTTGGTCTATGTCAGGAAAAGGCAGCAATGGCCTTTGACAGAAAGCTGGCACAGTGTCGCAACCCTTCTTTTGTTGACATTTTTTTTATGTTAATGTTTTCGATTGATGTCGGGGGCTTCTTGTTCTTAGCATCGTCTTCGTATACATGTTACTTATCTTATCTTAAAAACTGAAAGCCCAGTTTTTGCAGTACCAGGAGGCCTGATAGAAGTATCTCAGGATCCGTCGATGCGTAAGGATGAGCTTGACCAAAAAATCCGGGTTTATTATTTAGGAACTTCAAAAACGAGATTTTAGAAAAATAAATCTAAACCGAATTTTTTTCTCTCTTACTTCTCACTGGCAGTCTGGCGAATTATAAAATACCAATTTTCCTTGCCTGTTGTGAAACTTGCGAAGAAAAGTGAGGAAGTAACATCATATTTTGAGATACTCTGTTGCCCATCCTTTCTGGTCAGAATACCAATGTAGCCATCTTTTGAATATTTATGAAATTAGTGGTGTGAGCCACGCTTATGCTTGCATCCTGATGTCTCAGTGAGATAGAATTCACGTGCCACATCATCAGTAGTGATTATGTTTAGGAGTTACCATACACGTCTTAGCTTTCCTTCCATTGTTTCTGAGGTTTTGGTGGGTGTTTATTGAGGCGCTTATGGTAGCCAAGGCCTGATTTTCTTCCAGTTATCTAAACGCTGCCTCCCTCATTAGCTGGGTAAACTGCACCAGCTTTTCTGCAGTGGGGATGATGAATCCAGGTGTGTCGAGCAGGACTTGTCATGCTGTGAATTTTGCCATGAACTCCATGTCATCTCGACACGACCTTTCCAAAACAGCTCTAAGAATCTGTTGGTTTTCATAACATGGATTTCACTGAGATATATATCCCAAGAATATTAGAGGCATTTATTTACAATGATCTGTGAATTACTCACAAAAATCCACAATCCCACTTTATCATCAACACTGCACCAATAATTCTATATAGATGAAAACACCCATGACAACTTTAAATATTTCTGTTGCTTTAACAGTATGGGAATAGAAAGTTATGGATATTATAATAAAGGTACTACATAATTTTAGCATACCACTCTGATTGGAGTTGGTACATCAGTTTACCGTTAAGTAGATGAACTCAGTTTGAGCATTTGAGGCCTAGTTTACACGTAGTTAGAGACATCATAAGACTGAACATCCATACCCTTGTCTAACCCAGCCACTAGGCACGCAGCGAACGTTTACATTCCAGTGTATAACTTCATTGCCTTGCCCAACTCCACACAAACGTTTGCCATCAAAATAAGCCGTTCTAGTGTAGTTCTGCCCCGGGTGAAGCGGCCAGAAGAATGGTCTCTGAGAACATTAATCCAACATGGCGAGTTTGGCAGTACAGGAGCGTGTCCGGAGCGACCATGGATCAGTGTCAGCCGTCTCACTCCTTCTGTCGCGCTGATTAATGGAAAATTCGTTCCAAGCCAGAGCCCGGCCCAGAAAAACCACCCGAGTCCTGCATACGTCTCCATTTTTGATTGGCTGACGTGAGATACTACTGGAGGAGGAGAGGAACGGAAGGTACTGGTGCGTGGGGAGGAGGGGCCGCGAGGGTTGACTAGTTGCACATGTGGTGTGAGGGAGGAGCATCTGTGGTGTTGGGGAGGTTCATCTGTCGTGTGAGGAAGGTATATCTGTGGTGTGAGGGAGGTAACTCTTTGTTGTGAGGATAGGGGAGGGGGTCGTTGCATCTGTGTTTTTAGAAAAAATCAGCTGTGTTGTAAAGGAGTTGCTGTTATGACCAAACGATTTTATAAATCTGCGTCAACTGAGAAATCATTGTAAGAACATTTTATAGTTGTCACTACTGTAAGGTCGTCACTGTTGTATGGTTGTCACTGTTGCAAGGCCACTATTGTCACTGTTGTAAGGTCACTACTGTAAGGTCGTCACCGTTGTAAGGTCACTGTTGCAAGGTCGTCACTGTTGTAGGACCACTGATGTAAGGCTGTCACTGTTGTAAGTTGCCACTGTTGTAAAATAATCACTGTTGTAAGGCCATCAGTTGTCTGTGGTTGTCATTGTTGTAAGTTTTCACTGTCGTGAAGAAGTTACGTGTGATCGTGGTGATAAGTATGAAAACATTATTTTAAGTAAGGCATTATTTTGAAGACATTATTTTAAAGAATGTTGTTTTAGGGATAATATCATTTTGAGAAATGATATTGTGACGAAAGCATTCATTTGAGGGAGACACACTGATGAAAGAATCAGGGTACTACTGCTGTGAGGGAGACTCCGTTGTAAGTAGAATATAGGTGTCATAAATGAGTGTTGTAATGGAAACAGTATTTGAGAGAGGCACTTCTTTGAGGCATGTTGTTATTATGAGGGAGGCATTATAAGCGAAATTGTGTTGTTAGAGAAGCATTGCTTTGAGGAAGATCCTGTGGGGAGATAAACACTGTTGTTGTAATTAAAGTATTGTTGTTATAGGTTGACAGTGTTGTGCTCAAATATATTGTGTTAGAAATATTTTTGTGAGCTATTAGGTGGGTGTGAGAGGGTACACCTGTCTGGCTGTGAGAGGGAACACTTGTCTGAGTGTGAGAGGGAACACCTGTTTTGGTGTGAGAGTTAACACCTGTCTGGGTGTGAGAGGAAACACCTAACTGGGTGTGAGAGGGATCACCTTTCTGAGTGTGAGAGGGGACACCTGTCTGGATGTGAGAGGGGACACCTGTCTGGATGTGAGAGGGATTACCTGTCTGGGTGTGAGAGGGTACACTCTGGTTAATCATGATGTATCTCTGTAAACATCACTAACCCTTGATCTCTTCTCTGCATAATCATAAGCCGAATTAAAGCTAACACTTTCATTGTAACTTTAGATCTATTTGTAGTTCCTTTGGCATTCTTGCTTTCTATTTTGGAGGATAGTTTCCCTTTTATAACATTTATAGCAGGAAAAATGAGTGTAGGTAGGTTCCCTGCCGTTGCCCTGGCCAGTAATGAGGAACGCTAAGATCTTCTCCCAGGCTTCTTCGATAGTCAACTGCCAGAGAGCGAGCCGTCAGTGAACGCGGCCCGTGCCAGCGTTATACAGGGTAAATCCAGCAGCAGCTTTCGGTATTAGATCGTCGGCACCCGCCGGAGCCTCCCAGCACCAGAACTTGGAGCAATAAACTACTGAGATGTTATTGGTGGCAGCTGTGGGTGCCAGGCTGGCCCAATAGTGGCACCGAAGGACGTCCTCACCGGCCCAGTTGTCCCGTAACTTCGTTAGATAAAGATCAGTTGGTTTAGTTAATGAAGGAAAGAGGAACACTTGCAGGGCCGAGGGTTATACTGGTTTGGCTGGGTTACTGATAGGGGCGGACTACTGGTCTGGGTGAGCTGAGGATTACGGTTATAGGACAAGCTGTGTGGGAGGATTACTGGCGTATGCGAGCTATGCCTGGATTACAGGTGTAGGTAGGCTGCTGGTGTGGGATTACGGGCAGAACAACAGGGTGAAAGAATTATTTGTGTGTACGGGCCGCTGTAGTGGAAGGCCTGCCAGAGTGCACAGGTGGACAAAATGCCTTTAAGTGTGAGCCACAGCCAATGCTGTCGGAAGGCTGTTGGTGAGGGCGGATTACAGGAGCTGAAGTGCAGGTAGAACAGCAGAGTGTGCGAACAGCTATCGAGCTATCGAAGTCGGCTTACTATTGTAAGGCGACCAGCGGTGCGAGCCAGGTTTTCAGTTTTTTGCCAGCAGTCTCTCAGTTTTCGTCGACAGTTTTTCAGTTTTCTTTCGCCGGTTCTTCAGTTATTTCGGCGGCAGTTTTTTCTTCCAGTTCTCTGCTGGTATTTTTCTTTTGAGGGTTTCCAATTGTGCTCACCCACACAACAGACACCGAGCTGTTTTCCGTAAAAATTCCTTTAGTTATTTTTCCCTCCGTTTCTTATGAAAGATATTGATGTTTTGAATGTTTTTACTTTAATTTGCTGAAATTAAAAGTTTGATATAAGCGTCAGTGTCATCTATACACATTTTATCTGATTATCCATCAACTTCGAGCTGTGTTTAATGTATATGCTGAAATTTGAGAATAAGTTTTATGATGACTGAAGTCAAGAATTCTTACGAAATAAACAAGAATTCTTAAACATCCCCGTTGTTTAGGCTCGCAACTACTGATCCAGTGTCCTGACAATTGTTCATTTAACCACTCTCTTAGCATTCAGTTCATATCGAGCTTGTGCCTCATCTTGCTATTACCGATCTAGGAAGGTATCCCATCATTTAAAAGGTTAGGAAAGACGTACTTCTCTGCATTCACGGCACCACGAAAGAAAAATTGTCCAATAATTGTTGTGTCCTACATACCACACCACACCATTACCCTCGGAGACCCCGGTTCTTTGCTGGCCTCCATCCAGTTGGAATATTCTGCAGACCAATTTCGCAAAATTTGTTTATTCACTCCCAACACACGACTGTTAACGTAATCTGAGTAAAGAATATAACTCAGAGGATCAGCTTCACTTTCACGTTTTGATACTCCATTCACAGAACTCAGGTCTTCTGTCCGGGTCATTCTCACTCAGTTCACGTAATACATGTAATTTGTATGGATGCCATTCCTCTTCTTTTTTTTAAGATTTTCTGATGCTGGTCCTTGATACTCAAATATTAAATGACATTAGGTGAACAAAATTTTGTGGTCTGAGAGCGCAGTTGTTGAGAACAAATACTAATTTTTATTTCATCTCGCTAATGTTTATCCATCACAAATCGAGTTTCTACAGATTTGGACAATAACCTCCCGACGCAGCTGTGATTAACGGGTTAACGATCTCACCTGCCTCCTTCACAGTCGGCAGGTGTCTCCCTTGAGGTTCGTGAGACAAGCATGAAAATGATTTGCATCCTCTCGTCTTTGGGGTCATTGAAATAACGATGGAAGTGTATGGGAAGGACAGATACTAGAAGACTTGACGGTCTATGACGAGGTCATCTGCTAGAGGAAAATGATGGTGTCCTAAATTCCAGATATATATAAATGGAGACGGGATGCTGAAAGAGAAGGCTTATCTTCATCCAAGCCTCGCGGATCCGGATGTAAGGAAAAGATAACAATGATTATTCCATCTTGTTCCTCTTAAGTGGACCACCTTGTTGGGAGGTTTCTGTAAGACCGAGTCAAGCTTGAATAGGAGAGAGGGATTATTAAGTTAAACCTTTCCTTTTAACGGTCCCATATCTAAGGGGTTCAGCACATAAACAGAATGAAATGAGTGCAAGCTTGATGTTCAGAATTCGGTTATTATTGGATATAAACGTTTTCGAGCAAATATTAAATGGTATAAATTTGACAGCGTAAACGTTTCTGTGACGAAGGTCTGAATACGTATTTTCCTTTGGTATTGATCTGTAGGTGAAAATATATCTTAAGGAGTGAATGTGATCGTAAAAATGTTGATGCATGTATACAGATTCTTGAATACGTTAACCGGCCACCGAATGTGTTTGTATCAACATTTCTGCATCACTGAATGTAGGGGTACATGTATTTGACGGTCAGTGGCCTAGGCATGTAAATCTTCTTTAGGCACGGAATACAATGGCTTGGAAATGTATTCTCGGCCGTGAATGGCCTATGTAGATACTAATATACAATTCAGAGTTGGAGTGTCCTGACTGGCCGCTGATTGTGGCGGTGGAAATGTTTTTGTGGGCAAGGAACGTAGAGAGCAAAGTGTCATTCCTATTATTTGAGCTCAGATATTGGTGCTATTTGCGCTTTTAACATTAATGTTAATTAATGTTATTATCGTTATCATATTCATATTTTTTATTTAATTTTATTTTGTTCCTTTTTATAATATCCGACGTGACACCGCCGAAAACATTTCTCGCTCACGGCCATCTCGTATCCAAGATAAGATATTGAGCGTTAAGGGGTAAAATGCTGTACAACAGGCATTTATTGAGGTCCTCAGGTGTTTGAACGCCCGTCTTTTAAAAATAGAAAATTTATGGGGAGAGGTAAAGACAGGAGATGGAAGAGAATTTCACATTTCCTTGAAATAGGAAAGAAGGGATTATTTTAACAGTCAGTCCTCATGTGACTAGTCTCTACACAGAAATTATGGGAACTAACAGCTGGATGCGTGCCGTAAATCCAGGTGTTAAAATTTAAGATCTGGCACACAGACAGATACCTCACGACGATGCTGGCCAAAATGATACCTGTAGAACAGAGAGAGAGAAGCAGTGCTATAGCAGATGGCTGAAGAGATATAACAGCTGGAATGTTGATTAAGTGGGCTTTTTATTCTACTCTGGCTATAAGAGAGGTGAAAATGGAGCAAACACAGATATGACAATACAGTTTCTCAGTGGAGAGAATGAGATCCTTGTAAACATGGAACAGTTGATCACAAGAAATAATTGTTGTATTACCCCCAGCTTTTAAGAGCAGATTTCGGCATTTTCATTATGAAGTTTCCAGGACAGTGATGGATATGGTCATGCCCAACATGTTTATGCAGTTGCAGAGTTGAAATATTTCGAATTTTATTTGTAAGAAATGGGTGAGACAGTAAGAAATGTTAGAAGAAACGGTTTTTGCACTATTGAAATTTACGCGGTAATTGCAATCCCATTCTAAAATGTTGTCCAAGTTCGAATTGAAAGAGGAAATAATAAGTTCAGTGTGAGAAGAAGAACGAATATCTTTGGAGTGGGGAGGAATGGAAAGCTACCCGAGGTAAATAGAGAGAGATCCTCAGTATAAGAGTGAATTGGGTGAGAGGCTAAAGGAAAATTAATTATGAAGAAGGGGACGATAGGCGACAGGATGTAGCCCTAAGAGACATCTCTGTTGATAGGATAAGAGGAAAGATGTCACTTCATCAGTGTGTACAGCGATGGAGCGCCTGGAAAGGAAACTATGTATTGGAGAACGCAGAGAAGCATAAAAGCAAAGACTTATACCACACCCTGGCAAATGCTTTAGAGATGTGTCGGGGCTTATGACAAAAAGATTTACCAAATTCCTAACTGAGGAAGACAAAAGGTAAAATTACATACGAGAGAGTATTACCAACGGATCTTGCATTGCAAAAGCTGTGTTGATGCTGTCCGTGAAGACTATGAGACATTTAGTGTTTATGAAAGTGTTAAAGATTTGAGTTTCGAAATTTTGGAATTAGCACAGAATAAATGATAAGTTGGTAGTTAAAATGATCGTCTCTCTTATGAAAAGTCTAGATGCTGAGATAGATACAAAATAGACAAACGAAGATTTGAGTCAGTTCAGTGGCACTCCATCCTGTTCTTATGCCTTGGGAGAGATTTCAGAGGACCTTAGAAGACCTTATGAGAGCAAGATTGTAGAGCTACATTGATACACAGACCACACAGACCCAAGGTCCAAGCGAGGTAATCTGGCCTTAACACTACTTAGAAAAAATGCAATCCCCAAAAGAGCATTAGAAGAAAAGGATAGCAAAGCAAAGGCTCTCTCCCCTCCCTCCACTCCCTCTAGCAACACGCCGAACAGAAAACTGGTAGAAGAAAAGACTTGCAGAATTTGAATTCCTGAAGTAAATTCTTATAGGAAAGTTATAAGGTAGAATAAGCATGAACATATCATGCATCCCATCACCAACGACAAGTATTCCTTCACTTTTTGTTATAAAGACAATAGTAAAGATAAACTTGAGCTCCAGCCTCTTGACTTACCATGTCCATATTATTCCTGATGTTGAAGAAAAATACAATAATTCTTACCTACTCTCCCAGAACAGGTGACATGGGTTAATCAATGTTGGTGTGTAACCGCAGTATCGCCAGGGAGAGATAGGTAGTTGAAAAGGTAGCATGATATACCACCACGGATTAAACGAAATTTTCAATACCGGAGAGTTACAAGTGACGATCAAGCCTAATTTTGAAGATATTAAGGATGTTTCTCTGAACAACATCTTTGGGAGCTTATTTCACGCATCAATATTGTCGTTGATAAAGAAATATTTCGCACAGTTCAGATTAACTCGATGACTTCAAAGTTTTAGTCCATTTTCTCTCGCTGGTAAAGCTGGCGTTACTGTAAACAAATTTTCAGCATCGACGTTGTTGAATCCTATAAGTAATTCAAAACATTCTGTTAATATCCCTCGGATATGCTTCTTGCCTAGAGAGAACAAGTTTGATTCTGACAATCTGTGTTCATGTAGTTTGTTTCGAAAAAAGGAATCAACTTGGTTGCTCATCGGAGCACTGGTTCCGATTTAAGAAAACCCTTGCTAGAGTGGGGGCCCAAAACTGTGCTGCATATTTGAAGCGGGGCCTAATTAGACTCAGGTGTAGTGGCAATATCACATCCTTGCTTTTGTATGAAAAGTTTCTGTTAATAAATCCTAATATCCTATTTGCTTTCTTGGAAGCTTCATCACAATGTTGGGAGCATTTGATTCATTAAGATGAGGTAGGAGAGAGGACTAGAAGTGGACTATCATGATCCCCCCTCTTCCTCTATTATTATCATTACTGTTATCATCAATTAAAAAGTCTCTAAAAGACATAGATGGTAAGAATGTGATTTAACTGAAATCTCACCAAGGTTTAGATACAGTCTGTCTAGTTTTAACAAGAGAGTTCCATAGTTCCCCATCTCGTCCGTGTATGATACAAATTTTAGCGTTATTTACAATGATGCTCGTTTAACTATGAATGACATCCACACACATACTTTTCATCCACGTCTGAAATATCAAAGACTGCATGTATAAATGGGAATGCAGTATGTAACGCACGAACAACTTGAAGGGTATATTGTACCATGAGTTATGGTGTTTCGGGAACTTAGCAACTGCTTTTGAAGGACACTGATATATGAACATCAATTATACAAAGAAGTCGATTGAATCTTGAGACGATACGGTAGCGTTTAAATGCCTGTGTAAGACCTGGAGACATGAAGGTGGGTCGAAACGTTTTCATATCTTCCCATAACATGAACCTGATTTGACTGGTGGATTTCGTTATGTTGTCCCCGTGACAAGTAACACTGCCTTGTTTTCTGAAGGCGAAGGTTTCCTCATGGGGTGAACACAGACTGTGTTGAGGCATTGTTAAAGATGAGCTCAAGATCAATCTGTTCTTACCCAGCCAGAGGAAGTCGAGATTAAGACAGGTTAGGTTAGTTTTGGGCTGTTATATATTTTGAAGAGCATGAGTCTTTTACTCATCTACAACTAACCAAACGTAAGCTGACTGGTTGTGACCGGACTACCTGACTTGATCTATTCAGATAAGATTAACCTCTTGAGATTGACAATGCTACCCCTGAGCACGACGGTATGTCTCTTAAATACGACAGCACGAACCTTGAGCCTCATTGCATGACGCAAAGGGTCAGATAAAGAAAGAAGCCATCATACGCCAGGGTCGTACCGTCGTACTCAAGGGGCGTACGTCGTCCTCATCGTCGCACCGTCGTGCTCAAGGGTCGTGCCATCATACTCAAAGGGTTAAGACTGAGCGTGATGATTCCAAATTGATTTCAGATTTGATGATGGCCTTGCTATATTCTTGGCGAAACAATCTTCATTTTCCTGGGCGCATGTAAGTCCATAGATTTACCATCTGTGGTAATGTTGCCACCTGTCAAACTGCTGAACTGACTCTTATTATTACCGTGGCTTTGGTCGACTGTATGCCACATGTTTTATCGGCATAAAATATTTATAATAATCAGAATGCATGTGTATGAGTTATGCATTCCAAATATGCATGTTGCAGGGTTGATATTAGTTTTATCGCTGATAAACTCTTGTTATGGTAACTTGTGAACCGAACAGAAAACGCGCCAGGGGGCAGCGTATATTATTTTATCCAGTCGAATCGCCAGGTAGGCACGCGTATCCTGAGGGTAAAAGCCGTTTGGCTGCATATTATTTCACAATAACCATGGAATTATTATTAGGTTTATTGCGAGCACGTTGGTGAGGGGGTTTGTAAAATGTCGCCCATTTTTCCTAATGTCTTTCAGGCATTTTCATAATCACTGATTTTTTCTATGATATATATAACTGTAACTCCGAGTCTGCAGCTGTACTGGGTAGGAAACGGCTAAAAAGAACCAAGAAGGGAAGAAAATGGTGCGTATGCCAACGCCCTGAACTCATGTAATGAAAATCATCGTCGTTAATAGTACTGGCTTGTGAAGTGCAGGAGGGAGGAGTTTTCCATACTGAGTGAGGGCTTGTTTACTAGTTGCAAACAAACCCTCCCTCCCTTGCCCTCTCCAACATCCAATTACTTCCCCTACCCCAACACCCACCTCCCACGCGAGTGACTTGACTTCACCAACATGATGTTTCAAAAACTGTAAGGTACTCAGTGGACCTCAATAAGTGCACCAGTAATCAAGGGAGTTGTGTTCTTTTTTTTATGTACCTTACTCTCGCTTATGGTGAATGCTTCGATGACAAGTGAAATGTGCCTGAAAGTCATTAAGAGTTACTGAATGCGTTGCTGTGATAACAAAACCCCAGTCTCAGGAGTGATAATTCTGGGCTTTGAAGTTTATCTTAGAATGTTTTGATAATAATCCCATGGACGAATAGTTCGATCCTTGAACACGACGGTTAGCCCTTGGAAATGATGACTTGGCCTTTGCCCTGACCTTTAAAAGCTAAGTCATAGATCAGGCCATCATAACCGAGGATCGCACCTTCGTGCTAAAGGATCGTACCGGCTCGAGGGTTGTATTCTGTCTCAGGGGACGTCCTGTCGTGCTCAAGGATCTTGCCGATGTGCTTAAGGGTCTTACCATCATGGTTAAGAATCATACTCTCTAGATTAAGGAGTTTAGATTTGAAACCAGACTTGGAATAAGTACTTTTAAAACCATTACTGTAATTTACATTCAGTAGAATCTAGATGATTTTTGTTAGGGTCACTTCTCTATATTCTGTCAACAAAGGTTCAGTCCCAAACTTTGTGAATCAAGAACCCTCAAGTTTACTGTTCTCCACTTTCTGTATATACCTTCTTACGTCAAAGATAATCAATAAATGAATACGTCTTAGGTTTAAGGCATCGGTTAAAAGAGAAGTACACGAGAGTATAATTTCCATCGTCCAAAATATTTTCTCAAGGTAATAATTGATTCATATTATTCTTAACATGCGACTAGAACTTTTACAACTAACATCACCTGCCAGCTGGACGGCTCTCGCGTATCACTTGTGGTATGTATACAACCGGTTGGGAACCACTGCTTCAGATAACCATCAAAAAACGTGTTCATTGCACCAAAGTAACGTAAGAAAGGGCTTGGTGGTCTCCGTACTAAAATGTCTATGTATGATTTGCAGAAAAAGAAAAAGCTATCAGTATGAGTGCAGAGTTAGAGTTAACTAATACAGTGGCATGAGAGTCGCATTCTCTTCATCCAAATTATGGAAATGACCGTTACACTAAGTCTCGGGAACCGGGCGATCACCTCCATGACAATGTCCCTTACTGGCTCTTGCGGTATGACCACCCATTGTGACAAGGATGCTCAGAATTAATCCCAGACGGATGAATACTTTGCCTTATGATACTCGAGAATAAATTAATGACTTGCATTTGAACTTTGACCTTGGAGGCCAGAAGAACAGGTAGACCTTCACTGTGCCCGGGTTGGGTGTAAGCTGGCCTAGAGTTCCTGCAGCAGGGTTGGGGTAAGATGGAGGGGAGTTGCTAAAGAGCCTGAGTACAAGAGCAGGACAAAGGTGGGTCACTCGCTGGCTGAGGGCCCTTAGCGTCTCTCACTCTCTTACCACTAATTGGCATACGCTTAAGAGAGCAGTCGAGAACGATAAGGTCTCTCTCTCTCTCTCTCTCTCTCTCTCTCTCTCTCTCTCTCATAACATCGATCCTCCAGCATACCCTGCCACCACCCACTCCCCAGCTCACTAATCCCTGTTGCCCACCCAGCCATATGCTCCATCTTGTATATACCCTGCTAGTCCTCCTTACCGTGCCGCTCCTGCATCGTCACGTATCAGGCGGCTGTTCCTGTGCCTAAGGTTGGCAGACTGCTGAAGCCTCAGCCGCCTACCTTCGCTGCCTCTTGCTTTAGCTTATGTTTGTCACCTTTCACGCTTTACCCTACTCTGCCTCACAACTTAACTGGTCCCGCCCCATGCTGTGCCCTGCCACCGGATCTGCCCCACTCTGCAACCCACCTTGCCCTACCTCCTGTTCTGCCCAACCCTGCTTCCTACCCCGTCCTGCCATCTACCTCGCCTCAACACCTTCCCCTTAGCGTCACTACCACGCCCCGCCAGCCTACACCTGCCTTGCTCTCTGCATCACCCTATCCTTCCCCGCCCCTGATCTACCCAACGCTGCCTCCTGCCTTACCCCGCCACCTACACCCGCCGCTATCGGGATAACCTGCCGGAGATTCCCCTTGGGGAACCAGACCTGAGAGGGCCAGCGCCCTTCTGAGGAACACCGTGTAAACACTGGTGTTATTGGTTCTGGATATGTGTGTGTGTGTATTACGTATTACACTCGTCGCCAGTCGTAGCCCCCATCTCTTGAATCTTTGAATTTCAGTTTACGGTCCATTGTTACTATGTTCTCATTTACTTTATTACATTTATATACTACTCATGTACTACAAAGGTACATCTTTACATCTTTTCTGACAAGGTTCTTTAATGTCATATTGCCTCAAATTGCTCTGCCCATATATCTCTCAGAGAATTGTTCACAGGCTTAGTCGTCAGTTTGATTTAAAAATCAAAGGTTGTGATAAGGTCACTCCTACACTTCTCTCTTCCATGGCTGGCAAATTTAAGGCCACAAGTCTTTCCCTTAATTCTGATACCTTCTTTGTTGCCCTTCTGTGAACCTGTGTTAGCCCTTTGTGCTTCTTTAGGTGTGGTGACCAAACTTGAGATGCATATCCCAGGTTTAGCCTCATATCGGACGTGAAGATCTTGAATATTTCTTTACCAATGAACTTGAATGCATTTCTAATACTTGCTATCATACAGTTGCTCCTCTTACCTGTTACCATAAACCTGGGACACTGGCGACATGTTAGAGACGATGTCAACTCGCACCCAAGTTTCTCTCACATACAGATAGATTCCTGCAGTGTATATCCTGTTACATGATGTTCATCTCAACCCTTCTTTTACTACACACTGTTGAAGTCTGTTGTGACGAAACGTTTGCGCTGAAGCTCAGTCTAAATATGTACATGTGTATATGTGTATGTGTGTATATATGTATATGTTGATATATATATATATATATATATATATATATATATATATATATATAT
>JAYMFT010062789.1:0-14846 GCA_038088735.1 Panulirus argus | reverse complement strand
ATGTTGGTATGTATATATATGTACTGTGCATGTATGTATATATGTGTGTATGTGGGGGGATGGGTCTTTCTTCGTCTATTTCCTGGCGCTACCTCGCTGATGCGGGAAATAGCGATCAAGTATAATAAATAGAATAAATAATATGTATGTCATATCTGTTACCTCAGTTGGACCAAGTTTAAAGGCATTCTGAACAGAGTTTTAGACTTGGTATATATGGAGTGTAATTGAAGCAGGTAAACAAATGAAGATAAACATATATATTATCATTTTTCTTTTTTTTTTTCTTTTTTTTTTATATTAGGGTCCTGTTATTATTGCATCAGCCCAGGGTGGTATCAACATTGAAGAAGTGGCAGAAGAGGATCCTGAAGCCATTATTAAGGTTCCCATTGATATTGTTGAAGGTAAGCATGGTTGGTATGATGCCATTTAGATTAATATTTATGCTGCAAATTTGTACAAAACAAACTTTCTGTACATCAAAAAATAAGATTTCATCAATCTTTTTATCCTTGTCATTACAAAAGATTATATTGATCTTATTCAGTGAATGAAACATATGTTGTTCATTTTGATATATGGAAATTAAATGATAACCTAAATCCTCCTCCCAGTTGTTTGAAATCACAAAAAAATTATACAGGAATAAGTTTTCTTTGTACAATTGGCAAGTCTATTGGTAAAAAGATTGGTGAAGCACTTGTAGTGAAGAACAAGGTTGATGTAAAAAGTTTTGTATATGTAATGTTTGGAGTTGAAATAGTGATAAGAAGTTATAGAAAAGAAGAAAATGTTTTTAACATTTATTAAGTTTGAAAAGGCATATGATAGAGTGAATGGGGAATGTAAGGAAGGAATGCTGTTGCTCATAAAGCTCTTGGATGTGAAATTCAAGTTTTTTAGGTCAGTGTAGGTCAGATATAGTAATAGTAGAGTTTTTTACCTGCATAACGTAGTTAGAATTTGGAGCAATGTGAAAAGGATATTAGGTATGAAATCATTAGGACATTTTTATTTTAGCATGGTGCAGTTATATAGAACATATTCCTGTTGATGGATTGGTCAAGAATTTACAGTTGTATAGATGAAGTACATGGAGGAGAGATAGACCACAGAGATGGATGCAGTGAGAAATAGACCACAGAGATGGATGCAGTGAGAAATAGACCACAGAGATGGATGCAGTGAGAAAATATTGTTAGGGATACTCTCCAAGATGTCAGGAATGATTTGGGATAAGTTGCATAACATGTAAGGCAGCTGCATATAAGTTAATTTCTTTACTTTCAACATCAAAATAGTGGAAGAAATCATAGATAAATTGAAGAAATGGTTAGAGATTGAGAAGGCATGAATTAGTTTTTCTTTCATGCCAGTTATGTAGATGTAGTCAGAAGATTGCAATAGACACTTTTATTTGTGGCATTACTGGAAATCTGCAGAAAATGTTTAACAGAACTTGAAAATCCAGAACAATGTAAGAAGGCAATTATGTCTTAAAACAAGAAATATGCCAGCTAATGTTTTTACTTTTTATTGTAAGTACAGTTTGACTACCAGTGCAGTAAATATAACAAGATTCTGTTCCTTGTATTTTATGCTTTGCTGTACTTATTATTGATATCTTTTTAATATTATCTTGAGTGGTATGGTATTTTTATTTCTCAAAATGAATTGGATTTACCTTGTCTGGGATATGATTATTAGTTTTTAGTCAATGTGGAATTAAGATTGCTAATATACGTATTGTTATAACCTGAAATAGAATTATGTAAGCGACCTACTCCTAAGTGGATATAGTGACTACAATGCCCAATTATTTAGCATTTTTCTATATCAGAGGTTCATTTGAATATGCTAGATTGTTTGGAAATTAGTATATAATATATAATGTTTATTATTCTGCATAGATCACTGACAGTCATGCTTATGAATTGCTTAAAATTTTCAGGTGTGACAGAGGAAAAAGCACAGACTCTTGCAAGAATGCTTGGCCTTGAGACACGAATGGAAGAAACAGTAGCTGTTATTAAGTCTATATATAATGCATTCATCAACTTTGATGCTTCATTGATTGAGATAAACCCTTATGCTGAGGATACCTATGGCAAAAGTAAGTAAATTAAAAAAGGTGGACTTTGTTTCTATTGTTTGTAGTAACTTTACTTTAGATTGGTATTTTCTAAGTGGTGATTGATTTTATCACTTAGTAAGTGGAAGATATTAAGGGGAAGTTGTTCATATATGTGCAATTGAAGTGTGTATTTGGAAGATGGGATGTGGACATATGAGAAAGGATAGTGAGTGTTGGGGTGAGACTTACCTTGTGGATCTACTTGTTAGAACTGGAAACAGGAAGGAGAAAAACAAGAAGAAATTGGGAGGCTGGAGTGAAAGAGGCTTTATGTATCAGGGCTGGAACATTCAGGAGGGTGAAAGGCATGCATGGGTAACAGTGATAAGGACTGATGTGGTCTTTCAGCTGGACCAGAACATATGAAGCAATCAAGGTAAACCATGGGATAGTCTGTAGGGCTTGGCTGTGGAAGGAAGATAGGCTCTGGTTTCATTGCACTTATAGAAAAAAGGGAAATGACCCTGAGCCATTTTTTCTGTAGGATTTTTACATGCCTGCAAGTTCTGCTCCTAGTAGCAGAGGTGGATGTTAGCAGACATGGTGAGTGTGGGGAGCTTGGGTTCCATGATTGCCAGTTCTCGCTTTAGTGAGGAATCCCCTGTAACAGATGAAGAAAGGCCACATCCGCTAACATTTATTCTCTAGATGTCTAGTGTAATGCACTGAAACCTTATCTCCTTATGCACATCCAGGCCCCACAGTTGCTTTTCATAATTGTGCTGCAATACACTGCACTAAATCATATGAAAAGAATCCAGGACTGCCTTTCTTCTTCCTAGTCAAGGGCTAAGATGGGTAAGTTTGACTTTGTATTGCTGGTTTGATATTTTGGTTGCACAAGCAGTAAGACTGAGTCATTATGTTAGAGGAAACCAGCTGAAGGCTTTTCCTTGGCTTAATGGCATTGTGCTGAAATATTTCTTTGTCTTTTCTGTACATTTCTATCGTGTTTCAATTATGTAGATGTGCTCCCTTTTGTTTGTAGACGTAGAAGATGGATCTTGTCAGAAGACCACGATGTGAAGTGGTGAAAATAATTCCAGGAAATATTTACAGCTGCTCAAATAATGAGGTGCACTGATTAATGCAAAAATACTTTTTCTGTGAATCTAGTTGAATTCTGTTATATAAGAATACTACGTATAATCATACTTCCACATGTTATGAAGTGTATTATATTGTTTGTCTTATATCATTTCTGATGTCTTGAATTACAAATGGCTAAATCTGGTGCTAAGAGCTAAAGGAAACTTTTCCCAGCTCTAAGACCACTTACCCCAGATACAGTTAAAATGGAATGACCTAGGTGGGGTAGTTAAAAGGTCACAGGAGCTGGGGGACAATTTCCCCTCTATTTTTGTATTAAAAAAAAAATGCACTGGCTGTTCATTTTGTATAGAAATATTTGCTTTCAAACAGATGGGCTATTAGGCATTTATTTCATTCGGTAGGTCTATTAGGCATTTATTTCATTCGGTAGTTCTATTAGGCATTTATGTCATTCTGTAGATTTATTCATTCAGACAGAAACATTTCATTTAGAGATTTTGTTTTACGTGAAAAGTTTGTTTAATTTCAAAATTTTGCCTCTGGGTAGCTACTTATCTTGTGTAGAAGTACTTGCTTTCTTTATACAGTGTAATTTGACTTTTCATAACATGATTGTGAATATGCGTCTCATAATAGATTATTTTTGTTATCAATCATTCATCTTTCTCTGGGAGTGGCTCTGTCAAACATATCCAGACCTCTGGGAGCATAGTAATGTGTTTTAAGCATTTTCATTCAATTATGACAAAGGGCAATATATGTCCTAAAGGGTGTGCCCTCCCTGACATCCCCCTCCCCTTAGGCCACAGGTCTTTGCTGTACATAATGGCCTGTCCAGATGAGCGGGTCTGATCAGCGGGCATGCCCATTAACGGGCACATTAACGGACAAACCATCATATTGCCTGAGTGCCCGATGAACGAAATCACCAGGCGGTGGATGGTGGCTCAAGGTTTGACCCTGTGAATAACATTCACGGGCAGGCCCGGCAGAATTTGCCCACCAACTGTGCTGCCCGGCAGACACACCTACTCATCTGGACAGGCCTTGAGTTTCGCTGGGTTGTTGTCTCTTATTTGCTTATTATTTAGCCTATGTTGACATTGTTTTATCTTACTCCTTATTTCATTATCATTAACCATGGTGTAAAATTGACAATCACCTTTGGCAGTAGGTGACACTTTCAGTTTGGCATTAGAAGCAGTGCTGTTGAGTGTCACCTAATTTTTTTTGTGTGTCTTTGTTACGGTATACATGACAACTAGAGAGTGGATGTGTGCAGATGAGGCTACTGTTATTATGATCCTGATGCTCCCTTGCTCATGTAGGAGAAGCATTTGTGTATGAAAAATTTGTCTTGAGCTATTTATGCATATATGAAAAAAAAAAAAAAAAAGTGATTTTCATGCTTTAAGTTGTTGCAGACATAAAAAGTATTTACTGTTAACATGCCATAGTTTATGCCCAGAAGTATTTCTCAGAACTACTTATTCCTACTCTACAGTGTATGCCCTTGATGCCAAGATGAAATTTGATGACAATGCTGAATTTCGTCAGCAAGAGATATTTGCAGAACGTGATTGGTCACAAGAAGATCCTAAAGAAGTTGAGGCTTCAAGATACAATTTGAACTATATTGCTCTTGATGGTTTGTTTTCCATCAGGTTTTTGTTTCATCCTGCAACTTTATTGTGTTCATAATCATTGAGTCATCAAATATTTCTTTATGTATTTTGCACAGATTTCACTTAGTCTCTCCTTTTCATTAATTATTCATGTACTCTTTTATTTTGTCCTTCTACTGTACCTTTAGTTTTTCTGAACATGCTTCCCATTTTTAAGTCCAGTCTACGTAAATACTCTGTTGCCTGGTTTATTATCCGCTACTTCTTTTGCATGTTTCGTATCAGAATGTAGGAAGGGATTGATTAGTGTAGATATTTAAATAATATGACTATTGTGAGTAGGTGATTTTATTCTTTCATCAAGTAGGTATGGATTTAGGCTTTCCAAGTAAGAAATTCATGGTAAAATGATGTTTTCTGTTCATTACTTGGTTGTAAGAAGCAGCACACATAATATGAACAAAATTGCAAATGTATATTATCTGTTATCATAATTTTCTTCTCCAAAAATGATGACAGACAAGAGGCCGAGTCTGAGTAAAAGATAGAGCTCCCTGATGGTTGAGTTCTCTTGAACAAAGATTAGTCCTTGAGAAAGCGTTGCTGATTATGGAGTTTGAGGAATATGATGATGATTTTTCATAAGAGTATTATACATGAATACATCTGTTTTATCTATGTTTATTAGGCTTGCTGTTTCTTGCACTCCGAAGAGTATACATTTACCAGTCCACACCTGCTGGTGTTGAACCCATAAGCAGTACTTGAAAGAAATGTGGTGGGGCTCAGCCTATTCTCTAGAGACCTTAGTAGTTGAAAAGGCAGATGATTTTAAAATCAGCTTGTTATGAGTGAATGACTAACTGCCAGTGGTAATAGAGATCCTGATTTTTGTCACGGCAAGTATACACAAAGAAGAATGTTATAAAGGGGAAATAAAAAAATCACAGCAAAAAGTAAAAGTGAATTGGAATGTTGAAAGATGCAGATATGATTCATGTCATTATCTAATGAATCATGTGACACTATAGGTGTAGCATGGATTTGATGAAACCAGAAAAAGGAAGGGCAGTTATTTAGCTTCTCAGGCCAATTAAGACCATTGACATTTACTGGAGAGTATGATGGAGTAATTCAGTGTTGCCCTAAAGAGTTTGGCAATCTTCAGTAGTTTGTGAGTATTTAGACACATTTTCATAAATATCCCTGAGGTTAGGAGAAAAAGAATACTGACCATGTATCAGGCAACTGATAGGGGCAGGAGGAGGTTGCTGGAACTCCCTCCTGTATTAGTTTCAAAAGAATGAACAGAGGAAGGAGCCAAGTGAGTTTTTTTTTCATCAAAGGGTAAATTATCTCTTCTTAGCAATGTATCGCTCGCTTGGGAAATAGCAAACATATAAAAGATTTTCTTTATTGAGAAATGTCTTTGATTTGAGCATATTTGATGCATTCTCAGGCAGCATTGGTTGTTTGGTAAATGGTGCAGGCCTGGCCATGGCCACGATGGACATTATTAAGCTACATGGTGGATCACCAGCAAATTTCCTAGATGTTGGTGGGGGTGCTACAGCAGAACAAGTCAAAGAGGCCTTCAAGATCATTACTGCAGATCCAAATGTAAGATCACAACAAATGTTGTAGGAAAAACAAATTAATTTTCTCAGAGGGAGTATTTATCATCTTTGTTTTTCAAAGTAGTGTGAATCATTGTTTCATTCATTTTAATTTCTATCTTAACATGAGAATTTATCTTAAACACAAAATGATATGTTTTTGTAGCATACATTTATATACTACATAAGTGTGTGCATGAGTAGCAAGAAAGGTTGAGTGAACAATTTCATAAGCTGAGAGTAAGTGAAGTAAGGGGTGTGGGATGGGGTGGATTGTAGTTTGGGAAGCATTGCCTACATGTTCACCTGAAAAGTTATATCAAGGGAAGGTGGGCTGTGAATATGTGACACAAAGAGTAATGGTTGTTAGATTAATTAAGTTTTTTTGCTAATGAAAGAGAAAAGAGAGGTGTATAGAAAATATCTGTAGTAAAGGAGTGTGGGTTACTGGGAGGAGCACAAAACAGAAAGGTATGAGCACTGAGAAAGAGGGCAAAAAAAGATGAGATGAGAGAGTATTGATAAACTTCTGGGACTGGGAAAGTAGCAAATGTTTTGGAAGGAAGTGAATGGTGTGAGAACAGACCAAATGGAAGCAAATGTGAAAGAAGTAGTACTTTCCTGTTCATTTATCTCCTTGTGACACCATCTGATAAAGGTAGAAAATATAATTAGTATAAAAGTATTTGTCTTATGTGGATTTTTACATTAAATCTGTACACATAATATGAATATGTGCTATCCCGGGAGAAGGCAGCTGAGAAGGGTATGAAGGTTGGCTGGATATCCTTTCCTGTACATTATTATCACTTCCTAAAAGGAGGAGCCAAGCAAAAAAAAACCCCCCCCAGTAATGTGTTTTTGCTGCTACTTTGCTCATTTGTGAAAGGCATGAAAGTTGGAAAAGGAATTGATGTTCGTATTAACAGAACAAAAGTTTATCATTCCATTTTTACGTTTGTGTACCATGATTCTTTTTTTCATTGCTCAGCTTATGATTTATGTTGTTAAACCCTATGATAGTCATTCAGATTTAAGATGAAGGTAGAATTTATTAGAGGAACTTTGTACAAATCCATGATCATGTAAAGCTTTTTGCAGTTGGTAGGAACCCTCATTAATATTTGGTTTTATTTTAGAATCATGTATATTTCCCATTTCAGGTTCATGCAATAATGGTAAACATTTTTGGTGGCATCATGCGTTGTGATGTCATTGCTCAGGGTATCATTGCAGCAGCTGAAGAACTCTCTCTCAAGATTCCCATTGTGGTACGACTTCAGGTAATGTTTGAGTTACTTTATTTTTCTTAAATGTGATTTACTTATTATTTCACTCATATTATTTTGTGTATGGCAGCACCTTATTTAGTGATGGCACTCAATGAAAGTCAGTCATTTTCAAGTTCAAGCTGCTGTTCAAGTGGAAACAGTTATGTGGCATCTAGTCGTGTTAATTATGTCTGCAGTTAAATGTTTTGAGATTGTCAAAAATCCAAATTTTTGGATATGTTTGTTTATGAGCTACCCATATTCATTGCTAGAAATTTTTTTCAGATTATAGGTAAGTAAATATGCACCGTGTCTCTCTATTTATTCAGCCTCCTTTGGCACACTCAGAGTGGGTTGGTGAGTGCACTTTTTTCAGCATGAGACTTGCCAAACATATACATTCTCTTGAAATATATATAGAAAAAATGTTTTGGTATATTTTTTAATAAATGTTTACTTTTCATCTGCAGGGCACCAATGTAGATGATGCAAAGGCACTCATTGCAATGTCCAACCTCAGAATTTTACCCTGTGACAATCTTGATGATGCAGCAAAGATGGTTGTTAAGTTGTCAAATATTGTTACTCTTGCTAAAGCTGCTAATATTGATGTTAAGTTTGAAATTCCTGTGTAGGGTACTTGTTCATAGATTTCCAGGTCTCTAGATATGTGTACAGTCTTTGTAAAGAAATGTAATTTTTGAGTACCAGTGTTACCAATCCATTAGAAAAATTTCAGTTCAAGTTTAAAGTTACACTTCTGCAGTACCAGAATGACGTCTTACATCTTGTTGTTTGTAAATGTGTATTCTTTACTCTTACACTCTTAACTTTCACTGGTAGAATGAACAGAATTTCATTGTAAATTATGTAAATTTGCTTCATATATATATTTGTATTTATTTCTTAACTAAACTTTTTTTTTATTAAATGTTAGATTAAGATGTGCAAATGTATGAATTATAAACACATTGTATAAGATATATACTATTAAGTCTTGTGTCATGACTTGGTCTTTAGGATAGTGGTTTAGAATCAGATTCTATGGGACGAGTTATCAGACAAGGTTACATAGAAAGAGAGGAAAAAAAAATAGACTTTCCATGCAATGGCAAAACTCAAGGATGACTTTTTTTTAGCCAAATTGTGTTTTAGAACTTAAAAGGTTGTGAAAAGTTCTCTTGCAGATTTTTTGATGGGATAGGAATGCAATATTAAAGAGTACAGCAGGGTAAGCAGATTTCAGGAACTTCTGGAGATTGAAAATTATAAACAACAGTGATGTTTTAGGACTAGGATTTTAATGAAGCTAGTCGTTTTTTTGTCATATAATATTTGTTGAATTATAGAGAACAACACTGTGCCATTGTTAAAGGAGGTTCATTTTAATTGACTGGTATAGTATAGAGAGGAGGAAGCAAGTCTGGAGACAGTGAAACAATGAAGATGCTTCAGATCCGTTTAATGCTGTGCTAACACTAATGACAGTCATCCAGTTGAAATTATGCTAGAAAGTAACTTTTCGAGTGACTGATGCCACTTTTACACAGCTCCCCCATAGAATTGTTTTACCTAACTCTTAAACCAATATCAATTTATATATCTATATCACTGATGCCCATTCCTTCAAGGGGGTGGTCAGGGCTAAAGAGTCTCTACTACTTGTCCTTATATGTTGGCCTTGCATACTCCATTCCATGCATTCTTACCCTATTTCTTTCCCTTCAGTACTCTTCCTTTCTGTTTCCATGTCACAAGTGGTCTCTCTCTCACACCAGCCCCTTAATCATACTATCATACACTCCTTGTAAACTCATCTGGCATTCTTTCCACATGCCCAAACCACCTCAAAGTATGTTTTACTCATTCTCCCACTGCACAGTCCAATCCCATTGCATTTCTTGCCACACCAAACCTCTCATACACCCCTTCATTACTTTCTTCATTCGACCTAGTCATACCACATGCCCCTCTCAAACAACTCATTTCCACAGCCTGTTTTCTTGACCTTTGACTTTTCCCATGTCCATGTTTTGGCTGCATAGGTCAGAGTAGGGAGGACTCTTGTCCTTAATCCATTTTTTGCTTCCATACTTACACTTTTACCCTTCATTATTCTATTTGGGGACCCAGTAACTCTTCTACCCTGTACTTCTGTCTTCCTTATCACATAAAATTTTTTGTATATGATATACAGTAAGGTCAGTCCAAGATGAAAGTATTTTATTTTACTTGCAAATGAGATTCAAAAGCTTAGTTGTAAGCTGCAGTAACCTATGATAATTTGTTTATTCATCCAGTGCTTAATCATAATACACAGCCAGAGTGAAAAGCTAAAGGCAAATGCATTAAAATTGGTAATTATGGAAAACAAACTTTTGAATTACGAAGTAACTATCTATCAATGTGTTTGACACCTATTCCAACTGGAACTTCCTCAAAGGTAGCCACAGCAATAGTCTCCATAACTAATGAACTCCATACAAAAACAGGTTTGAGCATGGCACAGTATTTTGATGGGATCTAGCTCCTCTGAGCATGGAAATAAGCAATGTTTGCAAAATAATTACTAAATTAGGCTAGACTAAAAAACTGATGGTTATGTAGTCGAGTAGCTTTTTAAACCTAAGAAAGTTCTGGTTCTATAAGAGGAGATGATTTGATGAAAGAAAATAAAATGATAAACACCAATGTGTTTGATAAATGAAAAATTTTGATATTGAAATTCTTAAGTAATTATGTAAAAGACATAGTTAAAGAGAAAATATATTAACTAATGTAATAAGATATGTAAATGCTGAAATGTCTGAATACTCTTAATAAGCATAATCATGTACCAAGAAATGGTACAAGATGGGTTTAATAATGATGATGAGAGAGATACTATAAAAGATACTATAGTCTAATAAAGCTCACTTGACCAGGTATTATAAAGTACGACATGACCAGAAAAATTATCAAAGATGCTAACATACTGTATTTTGAAATTATGAAATATAACCTTGCTACACAACACAAAGCACTATATTATAAAATGCAAAAATTACAGAATATATACAGGCATAAAAAAGTGGCTTTTTTCATGGAATATTCATGGAGTGCACAAACATACATAAAATTAAAAATATATTTTTGATACAGGTGGTTTCAGTACCTGTCAGCACCTGAAAACTTCTTTATACTTTTGTAATTAACATACATCAAATCTCTTTATAAAAGTATGGTAAAAAGTCTGTATGCCAAGCATTATTATCATGTTTCCAAGGAATGCTACTGATACGAAAAAGAAACTCATCAAAACGCCAAACCAAACTGATCTATAAAAAGATAATTACAAATGCACTGTTTATCTCATTCTGATGTGAAAGCCTTGCAGGTTTCTCTTTTATTGTCTGCAGCATTTTCACAACTTCCAGAGGCAATGTCATACCCAGTAGCATTAACACCCTTCCCTTCCTCATCATTGTCATTTTTCTCACTGATTATGATTTTCCTAACAGAATTTACATCTAATGTCACTTCATTTTTAACTTCCTCTCCACCTGGTAATACACAGTTAATTACATCTGTAGCTCTGTGTTTTGACTGATTGCGACACTCTGTTATTAATGTCTTGACACCAACCATCCAAGGAGAACAGATACTTGTGTAGTCTACAATAAGGCCTTGGTGTAAAGCCCACGCATTGTCATATTCCTCCTTAGTTAAAGCTGAAAATAAATCAGATTCATTTCATTAGGAATAATAGGATATCCAAATTAAAACAAAACTTAATCATCAATATGCAATATTTGCCTCCAAGAAAGTTAACAAATAATGACCACTGACTACATGCAAGCTGCTTATAAATACCACGTCATGCAAATGAATGCACTCCATTTAAGTGTATTTGTAGAATCATACCTCTAGCAAGTGCCAACATCCGCTTCTGAACCATAACGTTGAGTTTTTCATCCAGCCACATGCTCTTCATCAAATGAAGACGTTTAGTGATCTCCTCTCGAACATTATCCTTTCAATGCAAATTTTCATCATAATGGGTAAAAAATAAATTTCTAGTCATAAAATAATCATTCCATACCAGCTGTAATAAGAAAATATTTAATCAAGTTAATATCTACATTTCTAAATCTTCAAGTTGAAACTTTCCAGTTAACTGAAAAAGAAAAAATGAAAAAACACAAAGTAATGCATTATAATGTACAGTATTGGCATGTTCTAGATTAATACCACCTCTGTTATCCATAATTCAACTCACAACAAACCTTTGTGATAGTGGGGAAAAGGAGACAGTTATAAGAATGTAAGTCAAATCAAGTTTGAATTTGTGGTCATCATGGGTTTCTTACCACCAAAGTCAAATCAAGTTTGAATTTGTGGTCATCATGGGTTTCTTACCACCACCTTAGGATTCTCACCATCCTGTACCATTGCATGTTGTGTGTTGCATGTATCTGATTTTGTTTCTAACAATACACCTAAAATCAGTGAATTACAGTAATCATCTGTCCACAGCATGTCTATCAAGTCACAAAGATTCTCAATAGTCTAAGAAGAGAAAAGAGTTGTACTGATGCAAAAAGATAAAGAAATCTCACACATTTACACTGGGATGAAAACATTGTGTCATTAGCAAAGTTTAATGATCTGGTCTGTGGGCTAGATAAAATTTTAAGGTTAAAAGCTGAAAATTATGAAAGGAATTAATGTCTGCAATCATACAAGAAGAATATATGTGTAACAGAAAACAATGCAAGACAAAGGGACTCCTTTCATAGATAGTACAACACCAGAAGCAAAATCAAAGGCACAAGAAATCTGGCTATCGTGATCTGACTACAAGTAGCAACCCCATACCTGTGTGTTATCTGAAGCCTTCTAAAGCCATAGACAATAATACTGATGCCTCTCTTCTCACATACCAAAATCAATTCTTACACATGGCCAGGAATCGACATACGTATGTAGATAGTAGAGGTAGCACAGTAAAAAGTAATAGTTACTCAGCCATGATAGTACTAAATGTTAGTGATGTGGGGGACATTAACATTTTGGGGCAACAAAATATAATTGCTTTAGGGGTTGCCAAATACGTAAACATATCTGTATATTAATGACCAATAACTAGAACAACAAAGTACATCAATAAATATTACCTTTAATTCATCAAGTATACTTTGAAGTGAATTCTTGAGTGCTACCTCTACCTCTTCTAGGATTTCTTGAAAATCTCTGCAGTCCTCTACTTCCTTTGCTGCATCATCCACTGGATTTTTAGCTTTTATATCATGAACATGGTCAACTGAGGGTGGATGAAATGGTGGGGGACCTGCAGCAGGAGGTCGAAGTGGAGTATGTCCCTTAGTAGGTGGGGTATCACTAGGTCTAAAAAGATAAAGGATAAGTATTGGTTACTAATTTCAGATTCAGTTGGGTAACTTGGCCCTCTTGGTTCTTTTGATAATTTCAAGACCAGAACTGTAATGTATACTCAAGATGTGATCACACCAGCAAGTTCAACTGTAAGTGTAGCATCTTCAAATGAAAGTGGCAAATGCAACTGTAAAAAGTGTGACATTTTTACCAACCATGTAGATTTATTTCAAACGTTAAGAATTCTTAGTTTGAAATAATGTTTAGGAGGCATTTTAGATCGTATAAAGACTCCATGAAGTGCATAATTCAGGGAAATAACTATAGCCTTGGTTCCTTGATGCTACTTTATAGATATTAGAACAGTGACAGATTAAGGCCCTCATCTGTTTTATCCTGTGGAGGGCTTAGGGTCTGATAAGCCCTCAAGCTCTGGACTTAGACTTACACAAAGCAGAAACTCAAACAAATTACCTTTGTTGCATCAAAGAATGGCAGAATGCCATTTTTTGTCTTTATACCTCCCAGATTGCCTGTAAAACCTTCCTGCTCAACAATAATATAAATTTCCAAAAATATATCACCTACAAAGGAAATGGATGAATTATAGTTGTCATGTGTCTGGCAACTTCCTTGGGTTGTATACAGACTGAAGACATGCAGGACCTGTTTTTTATAGTATGCAGGTATAAATTATACTGTACAATATTTTTCCAAAAACATAACCCCAGCAACGAGCAACTTCTATCCTGCCTAAGATATGGATTAATTATTGTCAAATGTCCGTAGATTTAGTTATCTTGTGTCTGGCAATTTCCTCACTGTGTCTACAAACAGAAACCAGGACCACTTTTCTATAGTACAGATTTTACACAAACTATGTGTTTTACTTCTCAATACATAACTATATGGTTTGTTAAGAAAGACTTTAAAATTAAATCAATTTCAATGTGTAACTTTATAATTTTGCCAAGAAAGAATTTTCTTAAGTGACTCCTGAGGATGGACTTGGAGAATTTTAAACACCGAGGAGTAGTTTTTGAGGCTCAAGGTCATAAAGTGTGGTGATACTGTGTGTGTGTCTATGAGGAGAAAGTACAGGGTCTTCAATTTCATAATTGCATTGTGGGCATGAGGAATCTTGTGATATGTGGAAAATGTGTTTGTAATGTTGGAGAGTAGAGTGATATCCAGAGTGTAGAAAGGAAAGAGTAATGCATATATATGTAGGGAGGGTAGTTTCTGGTCGGTGTCTGTCTGGCAGAGTGGTGTTCAAGATTGGGGTAGGAGGACAAAGGTTTTAAGATTGTTTGGGAGGAGAGGCAATTTAATTTGGATGTATACACAAGTCAAATATTTTTTATTTCAATTTCACTTTGCCTTATCCATGAAACTGCAATGTAAGCATCTTAAAACAAAAATGACAATACAAATAAGAAAAACTGATTCAAATAATACAAAGAATACAGGGATCTGAGGGTCCTCTAAAGCACAGAGCCCAAGTAATTGCTCTCTCTCTCTCTCTCTCTCTCTCTCTCTCTCTTTTTTTTTTTTTTTTACTGCTTGTTGGATCATTTAAGTGCATGTTTATGTATATAATTATTTATGATTAAACCATGTCCAATTTCTAAGAGAGAGTCCTGTAAATAAACAAATATATATACTTTCATACACACATATACACCTTTTCCCGGGTTAGCGAGGTAGCGTTAAGAACAGAGGACTGAGCCTTAGAGGAAAAAATCCTCACTTGGCCCCTTCTCTGTTCCTT
>JAYMFT010062778.1:0-14847 GCA_038088735.1 Panulirus argus | reverse complement strand
AAGGGGAGAGAGAGAGAGAGAGAGAGAGAGAGAGAGAGAGAGAGAGAGAGAGAGAGAGAGAGAGTATTAGTACCTGAAATAAACACACACACGCAGAAGTAAGCAGGACTTCCTAAAACCCTCCACTGACGACCTGCCCTGACTGAACCCTTTGAGGCCAAAGACACGAACGACCCTTCCAGAATGACCTGATCCGACACGACCTGCTGTGTACGACATCGTGTTTGAAGACGACGACGACCCCCACCCCCCACCCCCCGAGCACGTGAGCTTCTCACTTACGACCACAGAGGAGAATACGTTTCCTGAAATCCCATCCACCCCCCCCCTGGACGACCCAGATGGACTTGGAGTACCAACCCCATCCTGTTCCGTCTATACCACACGAGTCCCAAGAGCAGGCAAGTTGACGCCCTTTCCTCCCTTCTCCTCCTCCTGCAGAAGTACTTGGCGGGGAAGCAGCTCCTGGGGATGGTGGTCATGACCCGCTACAACCAGAGAACCTACCGCATAGACGACATCGCCTGGAACCTGAACCCCGTCAGCAAGTTCCTGTGCCAGGGCCGCGAGCTCTCCTACCTGGAGTACTACCAGCAGGTGAGGGACCGGGGGAATGGGGGGAGTCTATAGTAAGGGAAGGGGTTGCTGATGGAGAACCTACCTGTTCTACTACACGGTTCGCCATCCACTGGCACACAGAACCCCCTCTTCATCTTCCAAACCTCCGCAACCCCACAGGTCCGCCACCTCAGAACCCCTCGGGGGGGCCACGAACCTCGACACCTCTCCAACCTCAGTACCATTCCAACCCTAATCCACAACCTCAAAACCCCTACTGATCTCTAACCTCCCACTGCCACAGAGGCCGGTGACCACCACGTCCAACAACCTCGCCAAGTCTCCCTGTTACCTCCAGTGGCCAGAACCACCACTCACAACCTGGTCTCTCTCTCTCTCTCCCCATTCCACAGACCTACCAGGTGACGATAAAGGACCCCTACCAGCCCTTGCTCCTGTCGAAGCCCAGGAAGAAGGACCTCCGGCGAGGCCAAGGCGGCAGCATCTACCTCATCCCAGAGCTGTGCGTCGCTACGGGCCTCTCCGAGGACATGCGCAGTGACTACAAGCTCATGCGCGACTTCTCCTCCTGGACGAACATGGCGCCCGACAAGAGGGTCTCTGCACTCCAGAGATTCAACAGCAAGCTCTTTGAGAACGAGAAGGTTGGTAGTGCTCTTCTCGTCTCCCACGTAAAGCGTCTGCAAGCAAAATAATAATGTCCCCGAAGGATTTTAAGCACACGACGACCCCAGCTTAGCCTGGGGGACTTACGAGGGATTATCAGAGTTGGTAGCATTTCATTACTCTGTGGAGCACCACGGGTACCGTCGTGCTCCAAAGGGGTCGAGCGCCGTTGTGGCCAAGGTGCTCAGCATTTGGCACGAGGCCTCGTCATCGACCATGGAGTCGGAGACGCCCTTAAGAACTGTTAGCAATGTCAGGACCATAGATAAGAGTATTCGCGTGCAGTCCAACATCTTTATTCAGAATAGTAAACAGGTTCTAAATCATTAACTTAACACCTACTGAGAAAGAGACCCAAAAAGTATTATGGAAAAGAGACAGAAGTTAGATCCAACTACGACTTTAGGGACAGACGAAGTGATCCATATATTCTACATGAAAAACACCCGAAGGTCAGGGACTGTCACCATGAAATAGGCGTTCTTCATTTGTTTTGTCCTCACATCTTCGTCATAAATGCGCCAGTAGAACCTGCAACTACGAGGCCAGAGGGGAAACTCTACCACAGTTTCAACTATTTGTTTAAGGGATTCCGTCTTTTTTTTTCTCTCTCTCTTTAAGATAATCAATGATTGTATTTCCCCTATTCATAACATTCCGTTAAGATGATCAATCAACGTCACTCTTTCCTCCCCTCCCGCTAAGATAGTCAAAGATCGAGTCCCCCCTTCTTTTCTCCCCTCCCATTAAGATAACGATGAATCAAAGCCCACCCTTCCTCCACTACGATAATCAGTCATCAATTCCCACTCCCTCTGTCATCTACTACGCTGGGGGGTGATCAGTGGTGCCGTCCTTCGTGTCCCTCAGGTGAAGGCTGAGCTACAGCAATGGGGACTACGGTTCTCGCAGGCGCTGACGCAGGTGAGGGGCCGCGTCCTGCCAGGGGAGGTCATCACGCAGGGCAGGAACACCTTCACCTACAACAACGCCGATTCTGACTGGGTCAAGTACGCCAAGGGTAGGTCAAAGATTATGCACATCTTAACGTGTATAAAATACTGTTATACACACAGATATTTCTCCACTTCCTTATACAATCTTGTACAATTTTCATATCAAGGTTTATAATGCTTCCATATATAGATCATACTGCAGAGAAGAATGCTGCGTCTATTTTACGAACTGTTGGTCAAAGAATAACTGAGAAGGTAAGTATGATCGGGAATGATAGGTTACTGAGCTAGATTCACATTACTGATGCAACACAGAAAACCCTGTTGTGCTTCCTATCGCCCTTGCTCACTCATGCTATACCCTGCTAAACCTTTCTATACCCCTGCTATATATATATATATATATATATATATATATATATATATATATATATAACCTGCAAACCAACCAGCACCCCGTTGGCAGACATGCCGGTGAACGAGGCGCGCCACCTGACCAACTGGTTGCTGGTGTTCCCGGCCAGGCTCAGGCGCGAGGCGGAGGACCTCCTGGCTGGCCTCCGGAGGGCGGGCCGCGCCCTGGGTATGACCATCACCCAGCCGACCGTGTGAGTATCCAGGGAGGAGAGAGACAGAGACAGAGAGAGAGTGAGAGGAATCAGTGAGTATATAAACAGTAGGTGTTCAACAGGTACCCCCCACCTCCCAAGAGACTGACCATATATTGCCCCTCCAGTTGCCCCCCAGAGAGTGTCAAGAGGACACACTGCCCCCTACAAGCTTCCTACCCCCTCATCATTACGACAAATGCTTCCCCCCAGAAGAGCTCTTCACACCCTGAGAGACTTATATGAACATCTTTTAGTTACAACCTTTCCTCGCAGGCACCGTGAAACGGGTCTCGTATCTCTAATCTCCAGAGATAATCGGGCAGCGCCAAATCCTCCAAGACATATTCAGTTAAAGCGCTTCTAGAAGCTAGATTAAACAGTCCATAAAATATTTTCCAGAAATTTCAAAACGATCCATGCGGTGTTTTCAGAGAAGATCCAGGTAGTGTTTCCAGAGGCTTCCAGATAATCTAGAAAGTGTTTCTAGGAGATTCTAAACGTTTCACGTACAACGCTTCCAGAGAATGCCGACAGTGATACTCCTTAATATTCACCATCAGAGTTCTTAACACTATAATCCCCCAGAAATGATTCTAAAGCACCCCTCTTATAACCACAGAGAGTGCCTACAGTACCCTCTTAATACTACCCCTCTAGCTCTCACCCCTATATAAATCTCCCGAGATGAATTAAGATACAACTCTTTTCACCCCCAAAGAGTGCACGCAAAGCCCTTAACTACGAACACTACAACACCCCCAGATATGATCCCTGAAGCAGGTGCTGTACTACCTCCCCAACAGAGAGTGCCTGCAGCAGGACCTGACGCAGGACTACGTCGGGGCGGTGGCTCGCCACGGCGGCGTCCAGCTGGTCCTGTGCCTCCTGCCCAACAACAGGCTGGACCGGTACGCGGCCATCAAGCGGCATGTCTCGGTGATCATGGCCATCCCCTCGCAGGTGAGAGAGAGAGAGAGAGAGAGAGAGAGAGAGAAGGAGAGGGGACCCATCCTTGGGGGACGAGCAATGCCAAAATGGTTACGGGTGGTCGCTGTGAGCGGGGTAGCTTACTGGGAGGGTCCCCAGAGTACGATCCTCGTCTTCAAGTCATCCCAGTAAACCTCCATCAAACGTAAACACCTGGGTCATCATAGCCAACGTCATTATGATCAGATTGCGCAATAACTTCCTGCGTTTCTGAGCCTATAACCCGAGTTGTACGGCCTTCATAACTCGAGTCTCTATAGCTAACGTAAACTGGTCTCATAGGCAAGCGCGCAACGGTTCAGATGATACAAGAAGTACAGCCTAGTGGGTTAAACTTTTGTCAGACGACGTTATAAGTGACAATGCCCCACCGGCTGGTACTTAAGCATAACTTTACAGTATTATAAGTAAGTATGATTCATGTGGGATTTTGGTATAGCTGATTATAACCTCCGCCAGGAAGTGTTATAACCAAAGACTAAAAGACTTAACACGAGCGGTTTTATGAATATGGCAAACATGATAGTGATGTAACCAATCGTAGCTTGATGTGTCCTGTTTCAAGATGGTGCTGGCCAAGAGCATGCAGAACAAGACGAGACAGTTGGGCATAATTTCCAAGATCGCCATCCAGATAAACTGCAAGCTGGGAGGAGAGATCTGGAGTGTCCAGATACCCTTTCAGGTATGTAGGCTATATCCAGACTTCAGCCACTAAGGGAATCAGGGCAGATTTTCCACCTTCCAAAAGCTCTCGTTTGAGAAGCTACTAAAACGTCCAGGAATAGTCTGTCTTCCAACTTCCACGTAGCCTAAGAGGAGTTTTCCAGGACTTCAAAACGATCCGGGCAGCGTTTCCCTTCAAATGGTCCAGGTATTTTTTTCCAGAATCCTCCAAATAATCTAGATATCGTTTCTAGGAGCTTCCGAAGGTTCCGGGTGGGACATTTCCCGAAGCTTCAATGCGATCCAGGTAAGCCGTTTCCAGATGCTACCTCTTCCAGGCAGGATGTTTCCAGGAGCTAATAAGAGTTCTCGTAGGATGGTCCAAGACTCGGTATCCATCCGCCATTCCAAGGTGACCTCTCAACAGGCTGGGTCAGGATTTTTCTTCACCGTCCTTGATTTCAAGGTAACGTCAACTAAGGTCGGTTCCACCTGGTCTTCTGGTAAACCGTTTCCAGAAGAATCTTAAAGAACAAAACAAGAAAATCCCTAAGCCCCATTTAGCCCCTAAAATAATCCCTAAACCCAATTTAACCTCTAACATAATCCTCAAACTCAATTTAGCCCCGAAAATCATCCCTAAACCCAATCTAGCCCCTAAAATAATCCCTAAACCCAATTTAGCCCGTAGAATAACCCCTTTAGCACGTTCCGTCTCCCCCCACAGAACACGATGGTCGTTGGGTACGACACATACCACGACAACACGCGGAGGGGGTCGTCCTGGGGCGCCGTGGTGGCCTCCTTCAACCAGAACCTGACCCGGTACTACGGGCAGGTCTCCCGCCACGCAAACAACGAGGAGCTGACATCCAACTTCTGCGCCTCCATACAGAGTAAGACCAGCTGAAGACGGTCAAGGGAAACCCCCGTAGACCAACTGGTTGTCTTGGCTCGTCTTTTCCCCAAAGGATAATCTCAATACAAGGGCCTGCGTGCTCGGGGAGGTCCCAGATCGATGTGCCAAAAGAGAGATTCTGGTTAGGAAATCCGATTTATGGGGGAAGAAGGACCGATGAGGAACGGTTGCGTAGAGTAGATGGGTAGACTGGGAAACAGACGCACAGACGAACTTTTTGTTGTAGATTGGTGGACAGATATAGACTTAAAGAAGCACAGACAGACCCCTGGACTCACGATGGATGACAGACGGACACCTGGACTCACGATGGATGGCAGACGGACACCTGGACTCACGATGGATGACAGAGACCCCTTGACTCATAATGGATGACAGATAGAGACCCCTTAGACTCACGATAAGTAAACTCGGAAAAAATCCCCTGGACTCACGAAGCCCTTATCCGCAGACGCCCTGGCTCACTACATGGCCGTGAACGCCCGCCTGCCGGAGAGGGTCCTCGTGTACCGCGACGGGGTGGGAGACGGCCAGCTGGGCTACGTCAAGCAAGTGGAGGTGGCCGCCATCAAGGTGAGAGAGAGAGAGAGAGAGAGAGAGAGAGAGAGAGAGAGAGAGAGAGAGAGAGAGAGAGAGAGAAAACATACAATAGAAAAAAAAATAACATTGAGAGACGGGGCCCTGCGAGTGAAAAACTCCCTCTCTATACGGTACAGATGAGTAACCACACACACACACACACTTTAGAAGTATTTTAACTTTACCCAAGACAATCTTTAATTACTCTAAATTTACCTCAGTTACTTTAGAAGCATCCCAACAATGCCCTAGAATAATCCTAACTTTAACTCAAATACCTGAAAAGTGTCCTTACTTTTTCTACCACTAGAAGCAGTCCACTCAAAATGTACCTTCGTGTGTATATATATATATATATATATATATATATATATATATATATATATATATATATATATATATATATCATTGTGGCCCAGTTCCTAGACTTAGCGCACTCTGTATCCTCGCACGCGCGCCAACGCCCACAGGACGGGCAGGAACGCGTACATCATACTAGGCTACAGGACGAAAGGCAGAGCACGGTGGTACTAGGCTACAGGACGAAAGGCAGAGCACGGTGGAATGAAGATTTAGGAGAGGCAGTGTCGGAGTTAAAAGAGAGTTGGGAGAGAGAATCTGATTCCGTCAGAAAGCAAAGAATGGAGAACATAATGTTATCTGTCCACCTTCTCTGAGCAGCCTTCTGTGCCAAATAACAAACCACCGTCATCCCCCACATTCTAACCAATCCCAGCCATTCCCCCACGCACTAACCAACCCTCCCCCGGTGTTCCAGGCTTGCTTCCAGGCCAACAACTTCTCGCCACGCTTCAGCTTCGTCGTGGTCAGCAAGAGAATCAACACTAGGCTCTACGCCCAGGGGAGCAAGACCGGCAATCCCATCAATCCTCCGCCCGGCACTGTGTGCGATGACGTCATCACCCTCCCGGAGAGGTTGGTAAAGAAAACCCATGTGGGTGTGTTTACCTTCACTACCAGCTGTTCCCTTGCACCATCACCTGTTCATCTCCACCTACCGATCTAATTCACCTACGCATTCATCTAGTACTTTCCCAAGGTTTCCATGCCTATTCATCACTTCCAATCACCTGACTAGGCTTGCTCTATGCTTTCCTCTTCATTTACCCACACGCTAAATTAAACTAACCTATCTTAACCTAACTCATCCTAACGTATTTCGACCTACTTTACCCAAACCTAATATATACTTAATCCTAGCCTCACCTAACTTACCCGAACGTAATCCTGACCTAACCTACCCCTACATAAACCAAACCTACCCTAACTTTCCCAGCATAAACCTAACCTAACTTACCCCATCATAAACCTAACCTAACCCAACTTACCGTAACATAAACCCAACCAAACCTAACTTTCCCCAGCGAAAACTCAACCTAATCTAATTCACCCGGTTGCAAACTTACCCTCACCTAACCTAACTTACCCCAATATAAACTTAACAGTCAAATTTACCCTATCGTAAACCTATCCGTTTCTTATCCTAACTAACCCCAACATAAACCTAACCTAATCTAACTTGCCCCATCGTAAACCTAACCTAACCTAGCCTGACTTACTTAACGCAAACCAAACCTCTCTGTTCTTGACCCCATCCCACAGGTACGACTTCTACCTAGTGGGTCAGCGGGTCATCCACGGCACTGTGACCCCGACATCCTACAACATTCTGGAGGACTTTAACTCCAACATGGACGCCGACAGACACCAGCGACTGGCCTACAAGCTAACCTACCTCTACTACAATTGGATGGTCAGTTGACAACAAACCTCTCTGCTGGATAGAAAGGCTTTGTAGGCGTTGCAAAGATGGGTGACACAAATGGAGGGGAAGTACGCAAACTGTTTCACCAAAGAGCTAGGCTACTGCTTCTACAAACAATCGTCAGGATACAACAAGTTCTCTTCAAGAATCGTAGCTTGTAAGACAGGAGAAATATACATACAATTATGCATACATAACATGCACACCACACACACACTAACCCCTTGCCTTCATGGTCATCTTCCTGTTACAAGTCAATGGTCAGCAACGCAATAGTTCCTACTTGCGTCTACCTTGTAGAGCTGAAAACACAAGCGTCCATGTAGCCCACACCCAACATAGACATTCATCCTTCCTACGTGTGTCATTAACACCCCTTTTCTCTCCCCGCCTCGCCAGAGCCCTGTACGAGTGCCAGCGCCGTGTCTCTACGCCCACAAGTTAGCCTACATCACGGGGCAAGCCATTCACCAGGCACCGCACCAAAATCTCTCCGACAAACTCTGGTACCTCTAAGGCCACCAAGACCCGCGGATACATTATATACTGTGACTACGAATGCATTAAGCCAAAAAAGGAAAAAAAAAATCTCTGTATAGTGAGTTAACAGCAAAATTGAGTGATTCCTATGTAATACTATATGAACTACATGAGATCTAGCAACACCAATACAAAGCAATGAAATATTTAGCAATACAGCATATAATATATATGGAAACCTATTCAATATTTAGTTTATAATATGCAATACGGTAACTTACCTTGGCTGACGCATCTGTTGATAATTTTGACAATAATGATAACATTGGAATTCTTACACAATATAGAATTGATAAATGTGAGGGATTATACGCGTAGCACCTCCTCATTTGCTAACAAAATCGCTCTCTTAAACTGTGCAGCGCTACGAATTAAAGGAAAAATTAAGGGTACAAAAGCCTAATATCTTACAGTTCAGCTGTACCTTACACTTTCTCCTTATTCCGAGGAACTTTTATAAGTTTAAAAGTCGATGCAACCAAGCGATGATACGCGCCATAAAAGTGGGAGCATTCTAGAAGCTTACCTTAATTGTCGGCTTGAACACGAACTTTTAGGTTCTTCCTACGAAAAAGAATGTCACACTACACTGTAAGCACTTAGTAAAACTATCAATCAAATGTTTTGCCAATTTGAATGGCTATATAAGGTCTTATGGTCGGTAAACGATAAGCGAAACTGTACACTAATAAGATCATGGCGAAAATGACGTCGTAGGTCAAACGAGGAATGAAACTGAATTCTAATGAAGATTAAAATAATCAAAAAGGAAATTATTACTCTTTTCATTGTTTCCGCCACGAAAATAGCTTTCAGTCATCCTTACAAACACCTGACAACATATTTCGTTATTTTTTTCCCCCATTAATACGTAAATGACAAAATAATAGTTTGTGAGCGCGTCAGCATGGATCTAAAATAAATCAAAACCTATGTTATCTTGTCTATAAACGCCTTTACAAAATGTTTTTCTCCGGATAATCATAGCAACTGCCGTCTTCCACTAACTATGAAAATATTCGTACATGCTTCAGAAACTTATTGATTTTAAGTTATACTCACGTCCTCCCAACAACACTAAAAAGCACCAATTGGCTTGTTTTACTGTTCTAGAAGTTTCACGTAATATTAAAAGACTGTCTTATCTATCTAGTTATTACAATTATTATTATTATTATTACAATTATTATCATCATTATTATTATTATTATTATTATCTAAACCCAGATCTTCCAAGTCCCTCATCGCCTTACTGCTAATGGATAGAATACCAATGATATAATAAATAACATGCATAGATGGACGATACAACTCAACCCTACCGGAGCTGAGTGGCTGGTAGTACCGTGAGTTGAGTGGTTTGAATCATGGCCAACTATACTTCAAAGTTGCATTGTACGCGTTAGTATATAGGAAGTTTTTTCAGTCCTAAGTTTTGCTTTCTGTATTTTTTCTTGATTCTTGTTTCTAGCTGGTACTAATAGCCTACTCGTTCTTTTCTAGGTACATTGCTAAATAGAGTTTTGGGTCTTGCCAGCTCAAAATGAATGAAATCGTAGCCAGTACAGAAATCGGAACACTTCACTGGGTGTTTTCATGATTATCAGAGCAAGATTCTCCCAGTGTTTCTATATTTCCAAGGCACACAGCCTATGCAATACGTTAAAATCCGTCAATACACCCATACCTTCTTCAGGTTATATATATATATATATATATATATATATATAACAAGCTTACATGAAATTATTTGAGGATGCCAGAACAGTTTTCAAGTCTAACAATATTGTACACTTTATTTTTACAATTAAGTTTCCTTGAGCAACAAACATGAAATTATCTGAATATTAAAGAAAAGGATAACTAAAAGCCATTAACGTACCATTAGCTGTATAGAAAGAACAAAGAATGAGAAATAAGGTACTTTATGCATTGTGCCAGACGTAAGAAGCTTTCGTGAACTTTGTCAGACGTAAGAAGTCTACAATGTTTACTTCCTGTACGAAAACGTTTCGAAAGATTTGCGTTTGCCTGATGCTCAAATTTATTTTCTCTGGTTATTCAGTGTCAGATGTACCCTTGCCCACGAAATGAGTTTTCTTTATAGATACACACTACGTTTAACGTTTAATATTTGTTAAACCATTACATGTCTTTTGAGAATTATGTATTATGTCTGTAAGTGAGAACTGTCATTCACGGTAATCATACTATATTACATGCAGGATAATAAAGATAATAACGCTCACCGTATTCTTGGTCTTTCTATGCATCATTATATTTCACATTTGCTGCCATGAAATATACAAAGACTGCCAATAATAAGCTTTCAGAAAATTCTTATTGAATTGTACTTGTGAGTTATATTCGTGTCTCTATCAATGGTATTTTTTGTTCTCCTCTTATTAATATATTTCGTGAGCTGTCACATCTAATGTGTTGTGCTACGTATATATATTCACGTTAATATATAGTGTGCAAAGAAAGATACATGGTTCATTCCATTTCTATAAGAAAAAAGAAAATCTATTTTGGTAACATCGTCGTTGAGTTGCCAGTAGTACAGATCACGGAATTAACGTCGATATCCATTTCAGGGCCACACTGTTGTTTTCCAGGATTATTTGGAAAAAAAAAAAAAAAACTGTAGTGCTGTGTCTTCCGTAGTACAGATTCTTCGCCACAGTTATTCTTGCTAGAGCATCTAGTAAGCGGCCATGACTGGAACTCGAGGACTGTTATCTTCACTGGTCACAGTACTGTCAGTATCTCCAACTGTGGCTTCTGGCTTGGGAAATTTGTTCCGAAGGTTTGACTGCTTATCTTAACATAGTTAAGGGTTTGACATGAAGGCTTTTTATGGCTGGCCCAGGAACAATACTAAAGGCTTCACTGCCAATCTTCTCATAGTCAGTGGCCTAAGTACAGTATTAAAGGCTTGGCTGCGGATATTACCATAGCTTCTGGCCACTTTGTAAGATCTTTATTTTACGTCAAAAAGCGGATATTACCATAGCTTCTGGCCACTTTGTAAGATCTTTTTTTTACGTCAAAAAGCGCTGAACAAACCAATAGGCTCTAGCGCTTCAAAAATGCCACAATATCACATCAAATCAACACCAAAGGTTTAATGCATCTCCCTTCCTGCCTCCTGGCCGAAGAAGAGAGTGTTGAATGCTCGGCTAAGTCCAGACTCGTTGTGAGTGGGCGGGGCGATGGCTCCAACTACAGACTGGGTTTTCGCTGGGCTGTGCTGGGCAGCTGACTCACTGCCACCTGAGGAAGTAAGCAAAAAAAATCCTCTTGTAATTTTCGTTTGCATATTGTTACAATAATCAACCGTTTACCACATTCAAGAACAGGAAGAATTATAAATGAATTACAAAAGGGATCAAGCGTTTGAATTTCACCACCTTCTCGCAATAGATATGACTTTAACAATAAGACCTTAAATGCGGTTACATATCAATCAGATACCAGTATTCCAAAGGCTAAATGTTATCATCATATCTACCTGTGTTTACGTAATCTACCTACTCCCTCATCTGAGGTAGAGTCACATGAGCAAGGTCGACAGCCAAGCAAACACAAATCTACAATCCTAGTACATTTATGCTTGCATCTTCCAGTGTATTCCCGCGTTCACCCACGCTTGCACCTGTCCCACGCACCTCGCATATTCGTTTATCCTCGCATGTGTCTCAGAAATACTTCTCTAAACTCTTACGAAAGAGATGATATTCCTTGATGGCCTCCACTTCCGCTGGAGATCTATCATAGCCTCCTGCAGGACTGCTGGGGAAGGCGTCCGGCCTCATACGGCCGTTGTACGAAGGACTGTCCCAAGGCTCGCCAGGGGAACTGATGGCATACGCCCATGACACGATATCGTCGTCCTTATTGGGTTTCTTCTCTAGTGTGGAATGCCATGACATTCCTGAGGGAAGAAAGACAACGTTCAAAGACATTTAGACAGTCTGAATACCTCGGATTGACCACTTAGCAGCTGACAGCCACCGAAGCGATCGATCGATCGACCAAACATCCTTACGTAAACATTTCTAGAAGCCTCTTGCGAAAATCAACACCAAAATACCGATTCGTGTGTCCTGTGAAGCTCATGCACAGCCCTACGTGACACCAAATCTATTTACAACAAACATGATAGGTTCCAGAGATGTGTATTTCCGAGATACGTTAGTTAATACATATCATGGCAACTGCAACAGAGGAAACATGACTCGGGTACTGCAAGTTTTTGACACATGGCAAAAGCATGTCATCAATAAGTTACCTGGGCTCTCAGCGGGGACCACTTTGACCGAGCGAACCCCTTCTTTTCGTCCTCCTTCGTCACCAGCAGGGGTTGGGATAGGGCGCCGACGTAGCGGCTGATGGGATCTCCTGATGCCCAGGATGAACAGGTCCAGCAGCAGTTCCAGTACCTCCATCAGGCTCACCATTGACACGCCCACGAAGAGGCCCAGCGAACCGCCCAGGTTGCTCAGCAGTGTGTCCCACTGTTGAGAGACCACAGTCGATAGATAAGGGAAGCCTAGTAACGTAGATAAAGAAAGCCTAGTCTCGCCTCCTGTACAACACTTGCTACGTACTGTCATACTGTCTGTGGCTTGATGGGCGAGACGATACGACCCTTGAAGACAATGGTTCGACCCCTTGAGCAGGACGTTTCGACCCTTGGCTTACGAAAGTCTGGCCCTTTAATCTCGAAGTCCAGGCGGTCATGGAGAAGAAAGGGGGTCGAACCGTTGCACTCAAGGGTTTTTAGTCAACAGATAATGATACGTATAGGAAGAGAGAGAGAGAGAGAGAGAGAGAGTGTAATGAGGCTGACGTACCGTGTATGTGGGGCTCTCGTCGAACAGCTCGAACGACTTGGAGTCCAGATATACGTGCAGGGTGGCCATCTCAGCGTCCCTGCAACGCGATAGCCAGACGCTATAGAGACAACGGGGTGTGATATCCTCAGTAGGGCACTACGGTACACGATCCCTTTGATATCATAGCCTGGCCTTTGGAGCTGACCCGTAAGCTCTCATATCCCCAAGGGACGTACCGTCGTGCTCAAGGATCGTACCGTCATAAACAAAATCAAAATGTACCAACTAAACTCGGAGAAAATATTGGAATCTGCAATGGGCGTTACAGTATCGACATTTTTTGAGGATAAATTAGGATATTGCCATCGGACATGAAGCAGAATTCTTACCAAACAACATAAATTATTTGCACCTTGACTTACCCCGAACACAGACTCTTGACTCGCTTCCTGGACTGGTGAAGGAGGCCGTAATATCGATCGTTGATCAGGCTCGAGGTGACCTGGGGAAGGTACCGCGTCTCCCTGCACCGCGCGCGCAAGTTGCGACGGTACAGCAGGAGTCAAGAAAGAACCAACCAACCAGTTGCAACGGTAGAGTGAGGAAAAAAAAAATCTGTTAAGACGGTACGGACTGGTATGCAAATATTCGACAAAGAAAAGATTAAAGGTTGGTAAAAAATGAAGAAAAGTAATTTGGTCATTGCCTCAGTAAATTCACACACACACACACACACACACACACATATATATATATATATATATATATATATATATATATATATGCTGGTAGCCATAGGGAAAAATGAAACACGAAGATCCGAACATTTTCGTGATGATTCACTTCTTCAGGGATAGAGTTATAATGAACAAGTTAGTTATGAAATGGTAAAAGAGAGATATGATAATGAAAAGACTGGTTACTAGAGCTGATGAGAATGTGCTGAAATGGTCTGGACATATGGAGAGAATGAGTGAGGAGAGTTTAATGGGAGGGTGTTTGTGGCAGAAGTGGAAGGAGCAAGGGGGAGGTGGATATTAGAGATGGAACGATGGAGTGAAAAAGATTTTGAGCGATCGGGGCCTGAACATGCAGGAGTGTTGAAGGTTCGCATGGGATATATGAATTGGAGCGATGTGGTATACAGGGGTCGTTGTGCTGTCAGTGGACCGAACCAAGGCATGTGGAGCGGCCGAGGGGAACCATGGAAAGGTCTGTTGGGCCTGGTTGTTGAAAGGGGTTCTATGGTTTCGGCGCATTACACGTGACAGATGGAGAATGAGTGTGAGCGGTTCATTATTGATTATTGCCGAAAGAGCAGCTATTTTATTGTGCACTCCTACTCATCGTGTGGGAGGTGGCGCAGAAGGGAATGCAGAGTACACAGAAGATCCAGGCTCTGGACCGCTATGATTGAAATACATCACAGGTTACATAGTGAGCAAAGTGTTAACATGGTTAAGGCAACACACGAATTATTCAGCAATTTACATGGTTACCGTTGGGGACAGCAGTTGAACAACAATGACTGGAACGAATATGCTCTTTCTTTGTCTGTTCCTCGCACTACCTCGCTAACGAAGAATACAGCGATTAACTTGGATATATATATATATATAGATATATATATTTTTTTTTCGTACATATTCGCTGTTTCCCACGTTAGCGAGGTAGCGTTAAGAACAGAGGATTGAGCCTTAGAGGAAAAATCCTCACT
>JAYMFT010062767.1:0-14848 GCA_038088735.1 Panulirus argus | reverse complement strand
AATAGAAAAACAGAAAAAGAGAGAGAGAGAGAGAGAGAGAGAGAGAGAGAGAGAGAGAGAGAGAGAGAGAGTAAGTGTATGACTACTAACTGTGTGTGTGTCAGATGGGTCAGAGCGTGCTGGGTCCTGGGAGAGGGAGTAGGTCAGGAGGGAGGAACAGGAGCCCGTTGCCGGGGTGAAGACCTAATCGATGAGGGACTGACTAACCCGCCTCGTGTCTGTTAATGCCCGGGGAGTGAGTCAACCTGGGAGAGAACGGGCCTCACCTGGCGGTGCTGGGGGCGTGGTGTAAGTGTGCAAGACTCACCTGACGAAGGTGAAGGTGAGGTGTGGTGTGCAGGACCCACCTGACGAAGGTGTAGGTGAGGTGTGGTGTGCAAGAATCGCCTGGCGCTAATGTGCGCAAGGTGCTGTGTTCACAACTCACCTGAAGGTGCTGCGGGAGTGGTGCAGTCAGCGTCCAGGATTGGCCTGATGGTGTGGCACGGGCGTGGCGCAATAGTCCAGACTCCTGTAATAATTTCAGCTCACAATAAAGCCAGTTTTCTATGCACATCTATGTAATGAACACTTGTCTTCGTTGAAAAGTCACTTACATACACCGTTTTCTTTAGTATTTAGTTACTATCATCATAGCAGTTCAGTACTGTCAAGTTTTCTCTGTGACGTTAGATATTATGAAACTAAATAGATGTTTACGTTCTCACTCTCTCACATTTTCCTTTCGACTCACTATCGTTCCTTCGTCATGAAACACAATTTCATTAAAAAATAACATCTCGAATTATCTTCATACCCGGTAATTAAACGTATCCACACTATTAATTACTAAAAGTTAATTATTAATTCTTTTAGAATGACGAATTTCTTCGTCATCGCCTCCAGCCTTGCCCGCAGATACTGGATGACCCAGGGTGAGAAAGGACGCTGCATAACCCCAGGGTGAGGGAGGAGACTGGATGACCCAGGGTGAGAGAGGACACTGGATCACCCAGGGTGAGGGAGGAGACTGCATCGGTGACCCAGGGTGAGGGAGGCGACTGCATCGATAACCCAGGGTGAGGGAGAACACTGGATGACCCAGGATGAGGGAGGAAACTGATGACCTAGGGTGAGGGAGGAGACTGGATGACCCAGGGCGAGGGAGGAGAATGGATGACCCAGGGTGAGGGAGGAGACTGGATGACCCAGGGTGAGGGTGGTATCCTGAATGACCAGTAGTGAGGGTAGGAAGTGTGGTGTGTAGTCTGGCAGGAGGAGGAAACCAAATCCTAAAAGTTCTATCCTATGATCCTTCCTTCCTTCCTTGACCTCGCGTCATCGTCGCTAGCCTAGCGCCCCCCCCCCCAATCCTTCCAGCCCTTTGATTCCCCGAGCAGCTATATTGATCAGCTGGCAACCATCAAAGCCAGGGCAACGGGGTCGCCTTGTGATCTAGAACCCGGATATTATCTTCTCTTACAGCACAACACAGCGTCACTCTCTCTCTCTCTCTCTCTCTCTCTCTCTCTCTCTCTCTCTCTCCCTCCCTCTCTCTCTCTTCTCTCTCTCTCCACACCCAGCCTAGTTTTTCAGCTATTCATTTCTGAACATTTTCCTTCTTAATATACATAATTCTTTCCTCCCCTATCAATGAAGAATATTAATCATGTCTTTTTTTTTGTATATTTTTCTCATTCCTTTCTTTATCTTTTTGTGGATCTCTTTCTATGAAGCAATTTTCTTTATGCCTCTAATTTAAATTCTTTCTAACTTCAGCCCTCGCGCTCTAGTAATACAGCTGCACGAGTCGCAGGAAACAATATCTCCTAGTCGAATTTTCTCATTTTTGACAAAATTGTATTAAGCCACACGAGTGAAAAGTAGTAATTCTTTGGACAACATGGTCCAGCAATACTTCTCGTGGGAGAAATGCGTAGGGAAGAGTTTAAGTAAACTGTCATTACTTTCAGAAACTTTTTCCTGGTATTAATAGAACGTATATGAAGAGCGTTTGTTGCTACTGAACCTATAATGATTATAATACAAGAAGGCCGTATGGAAGAAAACGGGAATCACTTGTAATATCTAATTTCTAGTAGCCTTTTTTTCTTTTATACAAATAGATACAATAAGACCTATTTCGTCTGAAATATACACTATGTGTTAACTTCACAAGCGTTGTATCGTTTGTTTCCTTAACATTCGCTCTCGGCTCTAGCAGCGTTCAGACAGTCGGCAGGCGAGGAATTTGGGGGAATTTCACGTACAGTTTAGATTTCTAATCGGATATTCCGAACAGTCGTAATTTTCATGTGCAGCAAACACGCTATCGCGGTATGTTTTGACCCCCCCTCCCCCCTCTCCCTGCTCCACCTCATAACTTATAAATCTCTCGCTTGTCTGAGCGAAACATACCGGACGCCTCACCATGACGTCACCAGGTGTTCACATTATTAATGGCCCAGCTGATGACGCATTCCAGGCTGGAATGTTACGAGGTGCACGTGCGAGCGCTTTGCGAGGAGCACGTGCGACCGGCTTGCGAGGTGCACGTGCGAACGGTTTGCGAGGCGCACGTGCGGACGGTTTGCGAGGCGCACGTGCGGGCGGTTTGCGAGGCGCACGTGCGGACGGCTTGCGAGGCGCGCGTGCGGATGGTTTGCGAGGCGCACGTGCGAACGGTTTGCGAGGCGCACGTGCGGACGCTAAAGAAAACTTCCAATCACCTCGGAGTCACAGCCTTACTTCGTTATAACAGGAGGGTAAAGACACTCTCTTCACTAACAAAAAACGGCATACGAAAAATCTACAGCGAAGACACCCTCTGGACATAACGAGCTGCTCCTGTCGTAGCACAAGGCACTTACGAGCGTATTTACAATTCGTTATCTCTCAAGGACACTGCAGGCATACTTTCCTCCCGAGTCCACCGCACTACGCTCATCGTTAAATTCGTTTAAAACACCTATGCTTTCTATGGGGGTTTAAACCCCCCCCCCCACCCAAACCCCTCTCTAAACAGGGGGTTAATTAAATACCTTAAACCACTTTGGTAATACGACAATGTTAAATTCCCTGAATGCTACATATTTTGTCTTTTAATCAACACTCACTTTATTTTATTCTCCTTTTTTTTTTATATATATAGTCCTTATCTCCTTCGCCTCCTGCAGCGGCTCTAGAAACGCCTCACCTACACAAGCACTGTTCAAGAAGCGACTAGAGCGTGAGTCGTGTACACTCCACGTGACAGAGATGGGGAGGGGCAAAGCCGAGCGCGTGCTATGCCTCGCGGCTCGTGCCACAGTCCTTCCCCGTTTTTCCAAATACGTTCGTGACCTCGTCTGAAATAGATTACTAACCTTTCCTTAAACAATCATAAGGAGAATGGTATATTTTTCTCTGTTGTAAATCTATTTCAAGTAATAAGGGATGTGGTAATACCACAAAAGGATTTTTTTTAAGTAAATACTGAGACTGCTACTGATTTATATATGCCGCCCCCCACCGAGCGATACTGTGATTTGTTAGTCCGCCCGGCGTAGCAGACTTGACCAAACCCACCGGCGTATGTTGATTGTTATCCTCTCTCTCTCTCTCTCTCTCTCTCTCTCTCTCTCTCTCTATGCGTATCGGGCACGCTGTACCGCTAAATGAACCTCCGCACGACGATACGACCTACATAAGCACGACGGCACGACTTCTGTGTATACGACCTCGACCTCTCTATGTACGGTGGTATGTGGCACAGATACTACATTATCAAGCGTGACATTAATCTAATCCTGTCATGATACCGAAGGGGAGTCGGGGGGGGGGGTCGTACCGTCGTGCCAAAGAGGGTCGTGCTTAAGGATGGTACACAAGAGTCGTACCGCCGCGCTCCGTGTGTCAGTGAACCAAGTAGTGTTCCTCCGAGTTCCTCCACCCTCGGCGGAGTTAGAGGTGCTCTCGACCACCCGCCCTACTGGCATTAAAGGTCAGAGGAGGTCAGGAGAAGGTCAGTTCTTGGCGGTGGTGATTATCCAGCGAAGGGGGGAAGGTGAGAGAGTGAGTAAGGCAATGCAGCAGGCGCTACAATGCCAGCAGCAAGAAACGAAGAACAGTAATCGCCCCTTACTCATGAGAAGGGGAACGCGACGATCGATTCTTGGGCAAATGTGAGCGCGAGGTTGGTATGTGGTGGTGAGGATGGTTTGGCGAGGGTGAGGGAGGGAATGAGGGAGGGAGGGAGGGGAGGGAGGGAGGGAGGGAGGGAGGAAAGGAAGGGAAGGGAGAGGACGAGAGGAATGGCGATAGAGGGAGCTGAGGGGAGAGGTAGAGACAGAGAGGAAAGGTAGAGAAAGACAGATAGGGAGGAGAGGTCCTGTGAGAGAGAGAGATATGGGAGAGATAGGGAGAGAGACGGAGGGAGAGGAAATCCATCAAATTTATTCATAAGGAACTCAGGGAATTCTACGTACATACCTGGGATGACACATGTCCATACATACACATAAAAACACACACGTGTGCGTATGAAATGAGCAGTTCTCAGAAATATGTATAAATCAGTACACATAAGCATACAGGCAGCCGACCCTAAAGAATGATAGGTATTCACAAAAATACATAATGACAGAATCAATCACACACACACCCACACACACACACACACACACACACATATACACCACAAACACACACATACACATGCACACACCACAGACACACACATACACACCACAAACACACACACATACATACTCATACACAACACACAAACACACATACTCATACACACACACACCACAAACACATACACACACAAACACACACACACACACAAACACACGCGCGCGCTTAAAGTCGCGTGACAGATACTTCAGTCACCACCTTTGAGCCACATTAACATTCTTCACTCATTTTCTCGTAATTTCTCAACAATTCAATACATTTCTTTTTTTTCACTTTAAACCTCATTGCACATTAGCATGGGCTTACGACGTGCCAAAGTACGTATCAGTGTGTGAACTTGAGAGACGCCAAAAGACACACCAGTGTGTGCATACGAGGCGGTAAAGTATGCAGTAGCGTGAACTTACGACACTGTTGCGACGTCTGATGTCGTCAGGTTCAAACAACAGTGCTCTGAGCTGAGGACACGACACTCTAGGGATATTGGAAGGTCGTTAGGCGACTTTGAATGTCAGCTTTTGTATGAGGACGATGGGAACGAGCGACGCGCGTCCCTCTCCACGGTATAGACACAACAGGTTGCAAAACCATTGAACATATCCACGGTAATTCTTGCAGTTTTCTTCGTCTGCTGGAGAAGGTTAATTCTGTCTGCTCGTCAACTCTCCAGAGCCCTTGTAAACCTTCACATAATATAGATATATTTATCCATTTAATTCCATTCACACACACACACACAAACACACACATAGCCACCTGCGAATCTGCCAAAGGCTCCAAAGAGACACCCAACCCTTGAACAACCTGTGAGTATTCCACAGTGATCCCTTAATAGCTTTTTATCAGTCCTTAAGAGTCATCTGGAAAAACATTTTGGTGACAGTTAGGTAAACCATTCTCGGAATCTCCTTGAGCCATTGAGGAATCTCTTAAGATTATCTTAAAGGTATTTGATAGCTCCTTCAGGAGGAACAGTTCAAGGACAACCCACCTTATAGCGTGGAGTGTTTGTTAGGCACAAAGTCTCTAGTCTCAAGTACCAAGTAGGCTCTCTCTCATGGTGGCAATGTAGAGCCATAATCCTTGTACTGAACAGCTGTCTGGTGTAGTATGTTTCTCAATGTTCCTCTGATATATATTCTAGAACTACCTAATGAACCAGCCAGTCCAGATCCTCTGAGGAATTCAGGTAATCCTGAAGAACCAAAATTCATCCAGCTAATCCCAATATAATCTAAACTTGAAATGTAATCCCGATATAATCTAAGTATGAAATGGAATCCTAATATAATCTAAACATGAAATGAAATCCCAGTATAATCTAAACATGAAATGAAATTGCAATATAATCTAAACATGAAATATAATCAAAATATGATCTAAGTATGTTCTAATATAATCCAAATATAATTTATGATTTAATACACTGCAGACATAAAGTACATTTCGACATAACCTAAAGTGGTCTGAAATTCTAAAAATTCCTACAGTCGAGGGGGTCTTTCATCTACAGACAATAGCTATTGACTCTATTATCCTAAAGGCGTCTTGAGTGACACTGACATAGCTAGATTTCCTGATACCGAGGAGAGCGCCTTGTGTGCAGCTGTAGGGAACATGTAGGGATGTAGATGGGGTGGGGGGGAGGGGCGAGAGAGAGAGACGAGGACTAATGCCTCGTGCGTTATCGCTTTTCCGTCGGGGTTGAGGAACAAGGGTAGTGACGTATCGCTTGCCGGATCGCGACTACACTGTCTCTCGTTAAGGTCCGATAAGGGTGGTGAAGACCCCCGGAAGGGAGGGGGGGGGGTGAGGAGGAGGACGACGAGAGGGAGGAGGAGGAGGGTTCGTCTACACCAGCTTGGGTGGAGGGGGAAAAGGACCGTCCACCTACTGTATGTCTAAGCTGGGTGGTCCGGCAGGTTGCAGATTAGCTGGGGTGATTTAAAGGAGGATAGGGGGGGGGGGCTTTAGGGATTAGCCGGATGATTCGGGGGAGGGGGAGGGGGAGGGATGGTTCTTGATTAGCCGAGAGACTTGAGGAGGAGGGGTTTCTGTAGGAGAGAGAGAGAGAGAGAGAGAGAATATCCCTCCCCCCCAACCGCCGTCTTGTAACTTTTGTGGGGAATCAAAGTTTGCAGAACTTGGGGTCCCCAAAACCTGCAGACCACAGCAATTATCAAGGTGTGAATGCATTATCAGAGGGGTCACCTAAAATTCATTAAACAAGGGTAAACTACGAGATGAGAAGACACACACACACACACACAAGCACACTCACACACACACACATGAAATTTGGACAGCCCGTGTGAAGCTTTGGGAAACTATTTCGAACAGAGAGAAAACTCATTAAAACTTAAATTGTTATCTTCCTCAAAATCAAGAGTTTTGGTGAGTGGATTGTTTTTAGGGAGGGGAAAGGGGTGTTGGGGTGGGGAGGAAAACGGAAGCGTCATTAGACCTCAATATAATTTGGTGTTACGTTTTCTTTAATTACTTTTCTCTTCTTGATTCAGAATCCATACCAATCCTTTCCCCTAGGGCATCAATCCATTACCTTGTCATGAATTAGATGATCCAATCCTCTCTTTATCTCTGCATTGAATCCTTTCTTCTCATTCTCGTTTGGACAGGCGTGTTATGCATTCCCCAAGCCTTAACTTCACAAGGGCTCTTGGCCTTAGAAGGGCCGTCTTCGTCACTCCCCTTTGGTAAAACGGAGTAACTCGCATTTGTCTGTGGCTGAGAATTCATTGTAATCACACACACACACACACACACACACAAATACACGCATTTATACGCACACACACACATACACACACACACATTCATACAATATTACCTGAACGATGCTAACCTTTTGAGAACTGCGGAAACTTAATAAAAGTGATTACTGAGGCAAGAAAGAAAAGGTAAAGGTATATATATATTTATGTGTGTGTGCGTGTGTGTGTGTATTTAATTCAATTGCTTTTATGATCTATAACCCCTTTATGACCCTCAACCACATGATCATGGCGGTGCGATGTTTTGGATTTGAGGGCCTAGCCTTTGATCTGATACCCTTTTGTTCAAGAACTTAAAAACAGCTCATCTGGCAGCCATCAGAGAACATGTATTCAGAACTTTCTGTGTGAATCTTTAAACATAAACTACTCTACGCCAAGAACTCATAAACACAAGACAATGAAAGAACAAGCAATAAATGCCAAAATTATGGAAAAATCCATAATTTTTTCATAGCACGTGAACTACCACAAACTGCTACTCATCTCTCAAGACCATATCTGTTCCCTATTGGGTGCAGTATACATACCCACAGTACGGTCAATGCTTTGCTCCACCTACCCTGTGCTGTGCACCCCTCACCCTGAAGAGAGCTGGAGGTGGGGAGGAGTTTCCTGTTTTATCATCAGATCTAAAATATACGTAGGATAGAAATTTAGGATTTCATTTTACCGTCCTCCAGCAGCTAACCTCGTCACAGACCATCGGGTCTTCTGTTATCTGTCTTAAGCATATGCACACTGTCGCAAAAACTTATTTTTTTCTCTCTATACGTAGAATATCAAAGCCTTTTTCGGTCAAAAATCTGTATTATGATATAACACGAATTCGGTACAATTACCGGTCTGAGAGCATGAAACAGACGCATAAGCCTCGGTGTAATGACATCGTGAGATCGTATCTTTCACGACATGTGAGGACGAGTGTTCCTCCCCTCGTGTGACCTCCGGCCCAAAGGTCAAGGTTCTCGGCTCCTTATCGTGAGAGGCGATCGTCGTCCTCCCCACGACACACCCAACGACTGTCTTCGTGTGTGTGTGTGTGTGTGTGTGTGTGTGTGTAATTACCTACCTTCACGGTAAACAAACTAAACGCTGCCAGAATACTTACAGGCGCCAGTCCAAGGCAAAGGACATGAATTCCTTGGTATCATCCACCAAATAACTCAACCGATCCACCCGAAATTACGTGTCTCCTACCTGGTCACCCATTCTGCTGAAGGGAAAGAAAAGAAAAGTTGTAAATCGCAGAAGACAAGTCTCTCAGAACAATCACAGGCTGCCCAGCAATCACAAACATCCAACAATTGGACAACAAAACAATAATACTTCTAACACAGTCTCACTTCAATACGCTCGGTAATTAATTCTTTGCAACAACACTAGACCATTCCCACCTATAAATAAAAAGCCAAGCAACCCCATCAAGAAAAGAAAAAACTTATCCCCATGCGTCACAGTTCATCCACCTATACGAAATAACTGCTTTCCCAACTCAGTCAACTCCACTCCACCTTATCTGCACCCACTTGAAACAACACTCCCTAGGCATGTACGAGTCACACTCTATCGTCCGTGTGCTGGACACCACCCACCTTTCCAGTATCAAAAAACACCTGGTTCTCTCTACCTATGCTTGTCTGGTTTACGTGTGATCAATTTTGATCTGCTCGCTTTGCAAGTTCTTTTTTAGATATCTGTGACAATTTGATCCATCTACATAGACGATACACTTTGTGTATCTTTCATTGGTCTCTATATTTCCCCAGTTCCGTTTTCTATCACTCTGAAAACTCATATTGTGTGTAATGAAGGAATTTAAGAAAATAAGGAAGCAGCCCTTGTAAAATCGACTTAAATTTAGTGTTATGAATTTCTTGTATATTTGGATTAATTGTCTTTTCCTCCTGGCTTTTTATTTACATATTTACCTTCACCAATAGACTTTTAGCCCGTTTGTTTAATAATCTGCATATACAGGAAAGTATTAAATTCTGACGCTCACCGGAAGATGTTAAGGATTTCTCAGTTGGTGGATGTTGTTTAACGTTGATGGCTTCAATTACCTTAGAACTTTATGGACCTGAGGACCACATAGCCTTGATGCTATTGACCTTATCAAGGGCCATACATGTAAAGGGAGAGTGTTCTAAAAGTTTAATTCATTTCCAAGTTTTGGATCATAAATTGTCTGTGACTGGAATCGATAGGTTTAGTTGAGTTAACCAAAGAGGTTACTTTCTAGTTTTCTTCAAATACGAACAAGTAAAGAAAATGTAATTTTGAGGATAGACTATACCATTTTCCCATTTTATTTAAAACTGAAACCTAACATCTGAATTTATTTGTATTGATAAGCTAGTTGTTCTTGGAGCAAGTATATATATATATATATATATATATATATATATATATATATATATATATATCGACAGATATTACCAATTCTTATATACGGAGGCTTATTAGTCTCCATCCATTTGAGGACACTTTTTTTTTCTTTCCAACACTCAGCGCCCTAATCCTGACTTGATTTGGCCCATAAGGGTGAAGTAGATTTAGGTTTTACTGACGGTGTGATGTAGATGAATTTGGGTGTGTCTCTCTCCGCAGGGAACATGATAGCGAGTGACAAAATGGAGGGTGATATAGTATTCGCTCTCTAATGTTGGCGCATTTCTTTTTTAGTGTCGTAGTTGCATGGCCAGTGATTGACGACAGAGCACCTGGCCTCAGATGTAGACTCTATTACCTACAACTTCTCTTCTGTTTTCCTTGTCTCGTATTTACTGCTGTTTCACAAATCCTCCAAGAAACCCATGCTGGAGTCTACAATCCCTAGAACCCGGCCCTCCAGTCTTCAATTCCAGCCCCTACAAGAAACTCCTTCCAAAATCTTTTTTCAAGTCTTAGGACCCGTCCATCTAATCTGTAGTTAAGATAGGCAAGTCTACCACCGGCCACTCTAAACCTACCTGTACTTCTGGGCCTTAAAACACATGGGGTGTAACCTGGATAAAAAAGAATCCTTATTTCTCCTCATCCCAGTTTGTACTGACCTGTTCTTCAACCTAGCTTTAGATATGTTCCATTCTTAGCTAATTTTCCTTTGGCATCATACCTTTCTCCCCTCTACCTAAACTGGCACCCCTCAATATCTTGCGCCTCGCTACACAGGTCTACGTAAGAAAGCAACAGGGAAACAGTTTACTTTACCTCTACTAGGAGAAGCAGCCACGTGTCTTACAGGACGATCAGGAGAGGGTTATCACAACCAAAACATGGGCTAGCCACACACACGTTCGGCGAAGCAGCAGCGAATTACCGAGCTGTAAGATGGATTGATGAACAGAGACATCTTTAAAAATGAAAATAGTTATTGATAGATAGAACTATCTTTGCTGTGGACATGGTTAAGAATGGACTAATTTGGTAATTATTTGGGAAAAACAGAAGCAGATCTTACCAAGTCTCACTGAAGCAAGACTGATTAAAAAGAAAAAAAAAAATCCTACAGGTAAGGTATTTTAGAAAAGGAAAACGGGAATTTATCAAAGACTTCGCATTCAAAGGCGACCACCAATACCAACCACATCCTCGCTCATGAATCCCTCAGTTCATGAACTGCATTACTCGGGGTTCCAGCCGAGTAGAGACCAAGGGACTGCGCACGTCCTCTCCCTCCACCCGTAGGTAATGACGTAAAGGAAGAGGTAAGTCAATTCCGGGGGCCTCAGGGTGGGCGGCAGACTCCGGGCCACACAGCTCTGGCAATAAACAGAATAATACGATCTGTTAGTCGGCCCAGGAACAAGCCGTTGAGGGAGCGAGTGAAGAGCCCCAAATGGGTACTTCACTCTCACATCATCGCCATAAAAGCTAAGTTCTACTCTCTCTCTCTCTCTCTCATAGCACCAAAAATCCAGAACATATGATCATATTCACATGTCTTCACTACAACAATGCTCATGGTTGTTGTGCCCTCTGGTCACACAACTGGTACAATTTGGAAATATTTTTTGTACGTATATATATCATTGGCTATACGTTTATAAAGAAAGGACAATATACATGATATATGTAATATCTACATTATGAGTTTCTGTGTAAAACATAAACTCTAACGAAGTTTTAAAAAGTAACTACATTAAGATATGTCATAAAAACGTCAGGTGAAATGATTAGAGGTAGAAAAATCTAAGTTAAGGAATATCAATGGTGACTAAGAAACCCTACCTTACTTAAAATACCTCAAAACGTGAATTAAAATCTGCAACATAAAACTCTCATTAAGACCGTAGAATTCTGCCGTTTTCTTTTACCACAGGAGGGGCTGTATTCTCGTTTTTTTTCTTTTCCAAACATTCAACTTTTACTCTCCCAATCAGTAGACGGTTCCTACTCCAAGGCCTCCTCACCCAGGGGAAATTTTACCCTCGTCTCCCCGCTGATCAAGCGTCCACGGCGGTAGGCAAAGTCCCGGTCCATCATTTTTCCCACTTTCTTCGGCCATAGTTTGGAAAAGTTTATGGCCGGTGAACACCGGCATAGAAAATGGGATTGTTACTTAATGATGATTGAGATCGCACAGTGAGTACGGAAAGGGGTTAATTTTCTTGATCGAGGCCACCGTCGGGGAAAAGAAGGGAATGTTGCAGATTCATGATAACCAACCTGTGGAAAACGGTAATAGTGAAGATAACAGAGCCACACATGATAATAGTGAAGATAACGGAGCCCCCCCACACACATACGGAGGCGGATTATCTTAAGATTTTCTTTTTTTTATGAAGAAGCTTAGCTGGTCTTCCGGTATGATCCAGTTTCTATACTAGGAAATTCTGATTTTATTGCACTGTACTTTAAGGACACTTTTTGAAGTCAATATTAGCGGCGTCTTGTGCTACGCGTCTCAGAGGTGATAATGGATTATACGAAACACGGGAAGAGAAATAGGAAGGAAGAAAAAATGAAGGCGAGAAAGAAAAAGAGACCCGAATTTTGGATCTGTCTACATACTGTCAAATGGCGTACATGGGAGACCTAACGGTCCATGACTAGGTTACCTGCTGAAGGACAGCTACAGTACCCTAAATTCCTAATCATACAGATGGCGACGTGATGGTAATGCAGAAGTCTACGCGTCTCAGTAGGGATCAGAACCTCATCCCTACTGGATAAGATGCAAATAGGATCCTCGGATATTACACAACTCAGGTCATATGGCCAGACGCCAATGCAATACCAAGGTATGACGTCAATGCAATACCAAGGTATGAATATCTTCGTAAGGGTTTGGAGGTGGGAGTCTTAGGTAATAGCGAAGAGTCTGCTTAAGACTCCGGGAGTAACGCGATGAAGACTATAAAGGAAAAAGGGAAATGCCATTGGGCTCATGGAATGAGTGATATGCTTCCAGGGAATGGACGATGGCAAGGAGATAGGTAATCGGGAAGCATTATTGTGTTACACATAAGAGAGATTGTAGTCAGGTGACCAGATGGAGGCACCTTTGCTCTTGCGCTGAGGTTCAATGAATACCATGTAAAGGTGGAGTGTCAGGGGTGTGATATGCTGCTAGGGGGTGATTAAGTAGGTTAGTGAGACACGAGCGAGAAGGACTTAAGAATTAGTAGAAACAGTAATGATGAGAAGGGATATCGATTCGAGCCTAGAAGTAGACTGAAGGGAAGGTTGACGATGAGATATAAAAATACGATGAGGAGGTGTGTGTGTGTGTGTGTGTGTGTGTGTGGGTGTGTGTGTGTGTGTGTGTATGTGTGTGTATGTGTGTCAGTATGAAAGAGAGTGTGGACTTAACCAGCATGCACAAGAAATATCCAACATGGGTCACCCTACTTAATAGTAGGTAACACTCTGGTGTAGATGGAGATACAGAGGTGAGAAACTCACAGTACATTTACTTGTAGAAGTATACAATATTACCATGATTATGTAACTGGCTGAACGGAAAGTCTTGGGATAGTCTGGGAAGTTGAAATTAATTTCGAACCGTCTGTACTCATTTGTCAACTAATTATTCCGTCAGTATTTCTCCTAAGTTATTTCAGGTTCCGCTTGCCTTATATTCCTATGCCAAACGATCAGACGAGGGATCAATATTCAGAGGTTAATGATAGTGGACTCTAGTTTCGGCACAGCATACATGACAGATGGAGAGTGGATGCCTGCAAATGACACCATTGTTCGTTTATTCCTGACACTACCTCGCTGAAAGCGGAATGGCAATTAAATATCAAAATATAAAATAAAATGTTATCACACCATACTAAATATGATGGATGTCATAGACATTTGATGAGATGATTGGAAAAGCAGAGGTAAATGGTATATACCTATATGAATATAAAAGAAAATAATGTTTGATAATACTTCACATATATTTATTTAATTCCACAATAACGAGGAGCACGGGGTCTGATTTTAGAGCTGCAAGTGCCATTAAATTTGAACGCGGGAGCCATTAAACTCGAAATGAGACAATTACGAATCATAACAATAGGTAAAAATGCACTGTCATGCAAAATTTAACATAATGTACATTAAAGCGATGTTGTATTGTGAAATACTCACGATCACGACCCTACGTTACACACATTGCATTTATTATAGCTCTGTTTTTACCCTTTTTTTCCTTTTAGGATTTCAGCGTAAGTCGCCCAGGCCGGAGACCGTAATTACTTACCCCTTTGGTACGAATACGACCTTCCGATCCTTCTGCAAGAAGGTACGACCCCTTAGGAAATTCCGATAACGTGACCTTTGACCTGACCCTTTAGAGAGAGAGATTAAAAGTCATGTAATCATACTCAGAGGTCGTCCCGTCATACTCAGAGGCGGTACCGGCGTGCTCAAGGGTCGTCCCGTCGTATTTTTAATGGTGATAGTGTCGTGCTTGAGGGTCGTACCGTCGTGCTCAAGGATCTCATTTTTGAGCTCCAAGTCGTATAGAAGCAACCAGATTTCTTCTGGCATTTTCCTGTCGAGTCTTCACTAGACAGTCAGTTCAACACGAGTTAACCTAAGCCACAGATATTACATCAGTAATGTACAGTTGTCAGTTTATATTGTAAAGCGTTCGTTTGAATCTCTTCTACCTGACAATATTTTTTTGAGCGGTCTCGAAATGAAAATTATCGGTTGTAAAATCTATACCTAACTTCTATAATATTTTTTTCTTTTTAATTTGGATCTTCTTTCGAGCATTCAAACATATAGTATTGATTATTCTTTTATATATATATATATATTTTTTTTTTTTTCATTTCGTACATATTCGCCTTTTCCTGCGTTAGCGAGGTAACACTAAGAACAGAGGACTGAACCTTAGAGGGAAAATCCTCACTTGGCCCCTTCTCTGTTCCTTTTTTGGAATA
>JAYMFT010062756.1:12500-14848 GCA_038088735.1 Panulirus argus | reverse complement strand
ATATATATATATATACTCCAGGCATCCTTTTAAAATACACCACGATAATGCTACTCTCTCTCCTTTCCAAAAGTATAACTTTGACCACTGCTCTCGATAACAGCCTAAATGTCTCCCTGCCACCAATGTTTGGACCAGAGATACGCCACCGGCCACTGCTTCCAACATTGTGTGTGTGGTGATTACCTACTCGAGGATTGACCGTTATAATACTTCCAACTCTCCATGAACACCTATGGTGTGGAAAACCTCTACCCCCTTTCGTCTTTCCCTCCTCATATAAACTTGAATTCTTTAACAGTCAGGTCTGCAAACACCTTCGGAGCCTTAATTAATTTCTACATCATTTTTCTCGTGCACTTTCTCCTTTGAACTGAGTTTGGGTTGACTAGAGCTTGCTTTCCCCTTACCATGCCAGTCACCATGGAAAAAATGAGAGATATCCTCCAACAGCGAGTGAATGTTTAGTTTAGTTTGGATCCAGGTAATTACAAAAAAGTGGGAAGTTTTTCCAGGGAAGGTTAACAAAAAGAACCTAATTCTAAAGCCTGTCAAAGGTATTGGAGTCAGAACGTTAAATGAAAAGGAGACTTGGAGATCTGTGGACGAACGGCTGGGATGAAAACCCATTTAACGTTAGAAGGAATTTTTGTTACATAGATCATAAGTGTGTGTGTGTGTGTGTGTGTGTGTGTGTGAAAATGTCTAATTGCTAATTGTGTGTTGTGGAGAGTTTAACAAGTGTGTTGCCCCATTTCAACCTTGTATCATGTCTTTACACTTATACATGTAAGCACACACACACACACACACACACACACACACACACACACAAAGTTCTCATTTATCGACCAGCCCAGAGGGGAGGATGACCACCTGGGTTGGACGTGGGCCGAATCTAACGCTCAAGATTCGAACCCTTGTTACACACATACATACACACACGTCCAGCTTTTCTGCCTTTATAAGAACGATATTCCAAGTTTTTAAATAAAGGAATTTAGCTTTGCCTGTGAGATGCGGGGGGCTAACATATTTTTTGCACCACTCTAAGCCTCTGGTAGTTTGTCTTGGCGAGACAGAGGAGCAGTTGTGATATTCATGGCTTCCAGCTCTGGGTCCAGATACACCATTCTTTTTATTTTGCATCCGTAACTTGAGGTCAGAGGTCACTCCACGGTGGCATGACCTCATATCATAGGAGAGACATACGTAATCAGTAGTTGAATGGGTTGTTTTCATCATATTTTTTGCTCTGACAAATCAGACGCCTTTACGTGTTACAGGATGCAAAAAATTCTCCAGACAGTTTTTTTTTTGCTTTGAAAAAGAACACAAAAAAAATATATCTCTCGCGTTATGTACCTAAGTGTGGGAGCCAACACTGCCTGTGCCTCGGAGACAAGTTAAAGAGGAACTACCATTTTGATTCCTCCAAACGCTCTGATTCTTGAAGGGTGAGGGGATTAATCAATCATGATAACAACGGATGGAGTGATAATCTTAAGATGAGATTAGATATAGAGTAATGGCAATCTGAGTTGATCTATTCAAAGCACCATTCTCTAGAATATGAGTTGTATTGTTCATTATCAAACATAGAAATTAGGAATGCGTTATTCAGATATAATTATGAAGTATAAGACTTGGCCACACGATGGTAATTACCGTAAGATTAGATCATTAGGTGATTTCATCTTCCGTAAGAGTCGTAATGATAAGCGTTTACCCTCCTTGAGAAAATGTTCTGAGACGTTCTGGGAGAGAAATTCATATCACGTATGGTAAAAAAAATTGCTAATTCAAGACATTCTCCGCTTAAAATGGGCTTCCGAATTGATACTTAAGGTAATTTCCGATGTTATTTTGGTGTTATTCTAGAATAATGTTGATGAATAAGAGCGTAACCCACTTCAGACATAACCAAAGCCTTATATCACTCTTAATTAGATCTCAAAACTCAAAAAAAAAAGAGTATTTAGGAGACCACACAAACACACCAAAATATATATATATATATATATATATATATATATATATATATATATATATATATACATATGATACCAGATCTATGCTCTGGTATCAGTTGTCTTCCTCAATAAGCTAAAAGAGAAGTCATTGCTCTCTTGAACACCTCAAAATATCTGAATAACTACATGTACGGTAAGCGTGTTTTGCAGGCTTCTGTATATTGTGTATATATATTGCGAAAATTTTAATGCTTAATTGTACACTTGCAATGACACATTTTGCAAAGTCATTCTTTACAGCAAAAAGAAGAAAATTATCCAGAATCTAATTCTATACTTAAGACGCTCTCTCTCTCTCTCTCTCCAAGAATTCCA
>JAYMFT010062756.1:0-7500 GCA_038088735.1 Panulirus argus | reverse complement strand
TTACCTCACCATCTTAAAGAACAAAAAGGTTGATCAAATGATTGATTAACATTTAAGATTCGTATAGACTTAATTCAATAAATATAATTATCATTAGCAACACTCTAATTACATGTTTTACAAATGAAAATAAATGACGGATTTATCATATCATATCCGCTATTTCTTTCAAATAATATTATCGAGAAGAAAATACACTGCCACTAGCTCCGAGGTCATTAGTTTTGAATCTAGTCAATAGATGGCTCTTACGCCTCCTCGAAGTAACTAATTTGGGAGATGTTCAATAGCCAGCTCTCACGCCTCCCTAGGGAAGTAGTTTAGAATCTGATCAATAGACGGCTCTCACGGCTGCGATACCAACAGATAGCCTTGCTGTGAACTGATGTATCCAGAAAATAACTCGATGTAATTATTTTGGAATCTAGTCAGCAGATGGCTCGCCATAGTTTGGAATCTAATCTGAAGGGCGTATCTCAACTCACAGCTCCTACCTAACAAGTCCTCACGCATTAGGTCTTCAAAGAAGCGTGTCGCAGCGCCCACACTGGCTCTGTAGATTCCAGGGGAAGCCGGTCTTCATTCCAAGTGTTCAGTGACCACCACACGCCCTGACAACAGTACTCAGCCCTCAGAGATAGTGCGAGATGGGACAGATAACGCACGAGGACTCTTCCAAGTGGCTGGAAGAGTTTGAAGTCCTTGTGGAAGGGGGGTATGTATATATATCTCCACCACCATCACAACCACCACCACCATCACCACCACTGCCATCCCTATCTCCACCACTGCCGTCCCCATCTCCACCACTCCTAAGGTCTTCCCCATCAACAGAAACCCCAGATCAGCTAAGGATTTCCTCACACACAGCTTGGATCAAGAACATTTCAGATTTATCCTCGGCCATTAATAAATGATAACCTAATAACTTGAAAGTCGTCAATTAAAAGATATCAGATGAAGTAAGTATAAGCAATTCATGATTGATGAAAGAAGAAAAAGCTAAAAGAAAGCATCGTAATGTAGATTATCAGTATGAAACGAAGCTCCGGTTAGATCGAGTCTACGTTAGGAATCTGAAGGCTGCTGAGCTGTGCGTTCGTGAGAGCGTGATGTAGATTGCCTGCTGTCTGGGCTTACACGAACGCTAGTCCGGATTTATGCCGAATCAATGGGAATGCTAAAGGGTTGTAGGTTCCTTGGTGTAAATAGGTCAATAAGGGAGAGAGCGAGGGAAGGGAGGTATGGGGTGAGAGAGACCATAAATATTAAGAAGAAAGATATCATCTTGCAGGACATATTTAGTACTTTTTTTTTTGGCAAATGGTGTCTGGTACTGGATAATTCCCTGAAACGTAACAACCCCACTTGGAGAGGGAGTCAATCCATCGTCCTCCAGTTGCAAAAAAAAAAGCTGGACGACAGTTATGGAAGTGAATATTTCAATATCAACAGTATTTCTGGATGGAGGTGTGTTTGTGTGTGTGTGTGTGTTTATCAAAGGCTTAAGTAAGTGCATGAAACATAACGAGAGGCCAAGGAAATGGGGAAAAACGAAACAATGAGGAAAATAGCCGGCTCGATGGTGTGTGAGATGTGATTAGGGTTGAGTGGCCGTTATTGTCACTTACGGTAATCAGGACAGGTAATTACACTTTGATCCTGGACACCGTTTTGCTTGGAGATTACCGTAAGATAAGAGTTTCAATACCATAAATCCCGTGTACCTAAATCCTTTATCGATTCCTTAAAAAACTTCCTATAGACGAATCATTTATACATAAATCTCTTATGGATAAATGCCTTGCACGTACATTTCTTATGAATTAATTCATTACTGGTAAATCCTTCACAGATAAATCCCTCATGTATAAATCCCTCACAGATAAATCCCCGATCCTTCATCCCTTGCCCCACACTATATCCCTTCAACCTTCCATCCATCCTCCCCCCTGACCGCCCCCCCCCCACACACACAAGTAATTCATCAGTTTATTGCAATAAATATTTCATCCTGTGTACGAATGACCAACGTTCAACAATAGTGAGAATGTTCCACTCTGATGATCGCTCTTGGCAATTATCGTAAAGTCATGAATAAACTATTTAGGTTGTAATGCATCATTTTGCTAGTTCACGTCAGGTCACATCGGGTCACATCAGGTCTTGTCAGGTCACGTCAGGTCACATCAGGTCACGTGCATGGGATACAGATAATCATCATGCCAGGCTAAGAAAAATTATATATATGTATATATATATACTTGTTTACTGTTTCCCGCAATAGCAAGGGAGCGCCCGGAACAAACGAAGACATTGCTTCATCAGCTCACACTCATTCTCTAGCTGTCATGTGTAATGCAGCGAAAGCACAGCTCCCTATCCACGTCCAGGCCCCACAGACCTTTCCATGCTCTAACTCGAACGCTTCACGTACCCTGGTTCAGTTCAATGACGGAACGTCACCCCCTCTATACCACGTCCCTCCAATTCACTCTATCCCGTGCGCGTCTTTCACCCTCGCGAATGTTTAGGCCCCGAGCATTCAAAACCTTTTCCACTCCATCCTTCCATCTCCAGTCCAGCCTCCTTCCTCTTGTCCTCTCCATTTCTGTCACATACCGTCTTCATCAATACTCACTCATTCTCTACATGAGTCCAAACTATATATCAACACACCCTCTTCTGCTCTCTCAACAACACACTTCTTATTACCAGGAAAGAGTCATTTGCTAAATTTGAACGATGGAAGAAGAGAGAGAGTGACACAGACACAGAGGCGGATGCTGCTTTTGTTGTATAATCTACGATGAAGTTGAGCCACAGGTCTACAAAGCCTTGGTTGGCGTAGAGAGAGAGAAAGGGAACATTTATCAAACGCATAGACAAACAAGCACACAATATGCGAGGTGGGAAAATACAAAATCACCCAAGTCTGGAAAACAAAATGAAACCAAAACAAACTTACTTTTTCCCTGTTGATGTTAACCGAGAACCAGGGCAGTGCTGCCGCCACCTCCACCCTCCACCAGAAAGCTGCAATGTAAACTTCAGCTGTTGTATATTGCATTAATACATTACCTCCACTGGTTTATTTACACTTGGCAAACCTTATGATATTTATGTTGGTGTCCTTTTTTTTGTGGGTAAGAGTGAGTTAGACCGGTGTTATTTTTTATTTGCAAGCAAGCAAGCAAGCAAGAGCGCTTCTATGTGTGTGTGTGTGTGTGTGTGTGTGTGTGTGTGTGTGTGTATATGTGTATGTGTGTGTGTGCAGTTGTTGTGTATATATGTTTTGTGTGTACATGTGAACATGAATATAAATCACAAGATCAAATGTTATCATAATGTCCGCTTGTGTTTCTAAGGAAACCATTTAACCACGTAATAGTTATGCTTAATTAACGTGGCTACTTGTTCTGACACTACTTACCCATTGATCATCCCAATATCGAGGTCAGGTCGTGTACGTTCGTCAACACTTGCAAGGTCGCTTGGGAGGTCATGTTTACGAACTGTCGTAACCTTCCGTGATTACGACGTCAGATTGACCTGTTTTGACGTCCTAGACGGAGGATTTGGGGTGTTTACTGTGCTATGGTGAATGGTATAGAGATGTGATACATTCCCGCCCGCTATTGGCTGATGGCAAATCAGGACGAGGGAAGGAGAAATATTTAGGCCTCACCCATCGACCGAAATCCACCACAGTGAATACGGATTGAGGAATTCCTCACGACCCAACACGTAAGATGAACATAAGGGACCAGCGCTCTGCCTTGTGGTGCCTCTTGTGTTACCTATTTGCACAATCAGTTCATAAAATCCTGCAAAATGTCACTCAGACACCCACATATTGATTATTACTGCAACGAGTGCTTACAGGGTGCTTTGAACTCTCAGTATCATACACACACACACACACACACACATACACTTTCAGTTGAAATATACGAAGAAATACAGTTTTTTTTTTATTCAAATACATAAGAATGTTCACCACGTTTTCCCAACTCGACAAGAGAACCATCTGAACCAACACAAGGATATACCCACAGCTGTCTTTCATCATAAGGTCGAGTAGCACGCATAAATAGATTTCTGAACAGTCCGTTTACACGCTAGCGAGTCCGTGTGTCACTGACCACCTAGTGTGCGTGATGTTATGACTAGGTACACTAGAGGCGTGCTAGAGGCGGGCCAGCCAGCCAGCTGCCTGGAAATGCTTTCAGTAATCTAGATTTTGTGCAATTACAAGCTCTCATGAAAAGGGTGACTCAGCAACTGTGAACTAGTGAAATATTTAAGGAAGAAAGACTTTGTCTAGCTGTGGAAGAGAGAGAGAGAGAGAGAGAGAGAGAGAGAGAGAGAGAGACTTACCCAACCATAAATATATAAACGATGAAATTCTGACATCACACACACGCACACACACACACACACACACACACACACATGCACACACACACACACACACACACACACACACATACACATACACACACACGTACACACACACACACACGTACACACTCACGACCCCTGAAAGGGTCACGGAGCCCACGTGGCCAACGAGCGGACACGCTGCGAACAGGGAAACGGCTGTTAACGTCAAACTCTCCCGATAATCAATCTAGCGGGGAACTCCAGCAACCTGTGCCGCACGATGGACATCCATCCGCCAGAGCCACTAACGATATTCTGATTTTCGTCCTCGAGATCATATGGATTCATGAAATTATCGTCTCCTTTTACTTTACAGTGTGTCTGTTAATCCACAAAGAGTAGAATAGTACGTATCATGTTATGTAGGGAGGAAAAAAAATGGTTGATTCCTTTAACACGACGGTACGACCCTTGAGCACGACGGCCGCGCTCGCTCAAAAGTCGTAGCGTCGTACCGTTGTTCCCACAGAAATTAAACTAAATAACTTCTGCAACATTTCTAGGGTCAACAACCTCAACCCTTTACTTGAACTCAACCCTTTCGGTCGATCCCGATGACCCGCAAGCCATTTACTGAACAGAATAGAAAGAAATATCGGCTTTGTAAATATGACACTGAACGGCGAGACAAACATTAGAGTTACCAAATGTCGTGTGGGATACATGGCTTGGTCTGCAGAGGAATCATTACCTACGTTCTTAATGACGATTCTCTTCATCAGTTTAGGATATCTTGCTAAGAAAAGGATATCTTGATAAGTGAAGATTATAAAGATGATTAAAAAAAATGGTGTTCGAGGATTCTTTATCAATGGAAGAACGGGTTAATTCTAATAACTTATTAATTATTAACGAGTTTGTTTATAGATGAGACAGTACGTATATGACTTGGACAGTTTATAGCTAAGCTTTCTACCCAGGTTCACCCAGGCCCACACAGACCCACACAGGCCCACCAAGGCTCACCGAGGCCCACACAGGCCCACCCAGGCTCACACAGACCGACACCGGCCCACCAAGTCCACCCAAGCTTAACTAGACCCACCATGGCTCACCCAGGCCCACCCAGGCTCACCAAGGCCCACCCAGACTCACCTAGGCTCAACCAGGCCCACCCAAACCCACGCAGGCTCACCAAGGCCCACCCAGGCTCAACCAGGTTCAACCAGGCCCACCCAAACCCATCCAGGTTCACCAAGGCCCACCCAGGCTCACACAGGTCCACACAGGCCCACCCAAGTCCACCAAGGCTCAACCAGGCCCACCCAGGCTCACCTAGGCCCACCCAGGACAACCAAGGCCCACCCAGGCTCACCCAGGCCCAACCAGATTCATCCAAGTCCACCCAGGCTCACCCTGGCCCACCCAGGCTCACCCAAGTCCACCCAGGCCCACCCAGGCTCACCCAGGTAAACCCAGGCTAACACAAGCCCACCCAGGCTCACCCAGGCCCACCCAGGCTCACCCAGGCCCACCCAGGCCCACCAGGCCCACCAGGAGAGGGAGGCGAGAACACCAGCTTCCACTGGACCAAAATGCCATCCTTCCTCCCCGCTTGGGATCGATCCCAGGTATTTGGAATTATTCAACGAGGAGCCCCACCTTGCTGCCGTGAGAGGGGGTCAGTAGGAACACGCATGGAATCAAACTCAGGTTCCCTAAAAGCACCTCTCCTGCCAACAAAAGTTTGAGACATTTATACCAAAGATTTATTGAAAAATTTTGTGAATAACATATGGATAAGAATGAATGATTTTTAACAGATTTCTTATAGATTATAAATAGATTATTTTCTACAACCCTGAATTACCGATTATCGATTTCTAACTGTTGAATACATCAAGGAATATATATATATATATTTGTATTGGACACAACACTGATAGTTCCCAAGTTTATAGATAATTTTTCGTTCGTAACCAACATTTGAAAAATCAAAACGTCCCTCATCAGTCACTCTAAAACCATCTTCCAGACTGAAGTAACTAAAAATAAAGAAATCAAAATCCATCTTTTAGTGACAATAACGAAAAGCCCAGGTTAATATATTTAGTAATATATCTTTCTATAAATCGCTTATCATTAGAAATAAAGACAGCAATATATATATATATATATATATATATATATATATATATAAGAAAAGAGGAAGACATGATTAGTTAATATTAAAGCCTGTTAATTAAAACAATAGCCATTGCATTTCTAGAATAACTGAATAACTAATAAATCATCCGGAGGAGCGGATAGTGCAACCGTAACTAATGAATGACCGTACAAATTACAACAAAAATGATAATTGATAAACAAAACAAACGTAATGAATCGCGTCCAAAACTAAAATCTAAATAATAAAAAATAGACGTCAGTTACATCAAACAAATGCATCATAGAAAATGAGCTATACTATACTTCAGGGAGAAACTCATCTAATCTGGAACCTGACCAAAATTCTTAAGAAATGAAGCTGATATTGTTTGTTAAGTTGTTAAGTACATATATATGACATATTTTTCATATAAATGATACATATTGAGCATTAATGATACATTTGCATTTGGTTGATACCTTTAAGATATGATGGAAACATAATCGTGTGATAAATCTAAGTAGTACATTAACATAAAAGTTATATCTTTTGAGAGTGTAGTGCATTTTATGTGCAAGTGATACATGATTAAGTATAAGTGATTCATTTCGAGTATGTGATATATCGTGAGTAAAAGTGATGCATTTTCAATATGTGATAAATATTAGTTCAAAGTCATAAATCTCAAGTATAAGTGAAACATGCGATGGGTGACGCGACCAGACGTGTTGAAGAAGACATTTATTGAGTATCACAAGATTTATAGAATTTTTAGTGATCATAAATCAGGAAAATAAGACTAGAATATCGGTTCAGTGCATCATGTGGGATCTGGATTTCAAAAGTTTTTTTTTTATTTTGGCGTCTCTCTCTCTCTCTCTCTCTCTCTCTATCTATCTATCTATCTATCTATCTATCTATCTATCCATCTCTCTCTCTCTCTCTCTCTCTCTCTCTCTCTCTCT